>PQFF01000267.1:0-53356 GCA_003547095.1 Diversispora epigaea | reverse complement strand
CATATATATATATATATATATATATATATATATTTATATTTTAATATATATCTTTCGTTATTCTACAATATAATAATAATAATAATAATAATAATCGATTATAATATAATTTTTATATTATTCATTTATTAGAAATATTATTATTGGAATTTGAATAATTTGAATTATAAAATCATAACAATTATAATTTTTAAAGTTGTTATTATTAAAAGTTTCTTGGTTAATAAGTCAGTCAGTTATTTAGTCAGTCAGTCGTTTAGGATTGACAAAAAAAATTAGAAAAAATGAAGAACAGTCCACTTCACATTTTTAATAGTTTGGGTCCTTTTTGGTTAGTTCAAGAAGAGACACTAGAAGAAGGTTCTTCTTCAACTAGTCGAAGAAGTTCAATACATGTAATTGATGGTATAAATATTGATGATATAATTGCCGAAGAAATTCATTTTCATAATCTTCGTCAATTATCATCTTCATCAACACCTTCTTCTTCTTCTTCATTAGCTTTTTCACCGATTAAAAAAATTGTCAATCCCGAATATCTTTGGAATAAATTTACCAACAATTTAATTTGTACTCAATATATTAGTTTTAATAATAATAATAATAATAATAATAATAATAATAATAATAATAATAATAATAATAATAATAATAGTAATAATAATAGTAATAGAGACATTTTACCAACTTATAATAAAGATGTAGAAAAAAATGATAGAATTTCTCATAATAATATAACCAATACAACAAATAATAATAATACTTTTTTAATATCAATGACTCCTTCGGAAGATGCCTCGACGACGACGACGACGACGACGACAACATTATCAGCAAATAATTCAGCAAATAATTCAGCAAATAATTCACCAAATCAAACACCATTATCAAATTTATCAAATTCAACGATAATAACAAATCAAATGTTATCACAATCATCAAATTTAAATAATCAATCATTATTAAAACCTAGTAATAATCGTAAAAAACAATCTCAACGTCATCGTTCCTCTTCTTCTTCTTCTTCCTCCCCCCTTCCTCCCCCCTCTTTCTCCTCCTCCTCCTCCTCTTCGTATTCCCTTTATATTCCCGGAACTTCAGAAAAAATGAATAATAAACGTCACAAAAAGAAATATAAACTTTTGATTTTATGGCCTTTACCAATAATCACCAGATATATAATTCTTTTTTCTCTATTAGTTTCTTTACTAAATTGGACGGGAGCGGTAACATTAAAATGTTCAGCCCCATCATTTGTCATTCATAGATTTGAATTTGTAAATTTAATTTTGTCACCATTTTTATTTTCATTCTCTTTACCGAATGTTTTATTGGCGGCTTGCAATTTATTGACATTGGGATTATTTGAAGAATCATTATCTTCAATGTTAGGAGGAACTAAAAAATTCTTAAGTTCTTTATCGAGTTTAATATTTGGTGTATTCTTTTTAAGACAAATTATTGGATTCATATTTTCGAGATCGACGGGATGGGCATTTCCTGTATTGTTTTTTAGTGAATCGTTACATGAATGTAATCAAGGTAACTTTTTTTCATATAATTATTTATTACTATAATTACACTATTATTATTATTACTATTTTTGTATTAGTATCATTTATTTTTAGTATTTTTTTATGTGCTTTATGTGTTAAGGTGTAATTATACATTATTCTATGCAGAATTATGCATGGAGTATAATTATGCATGCATGTAAAAATTATATAGAAGATAATATTATTAATAGAATATGATATAATAATAGAATACAATATTAATAATATTAATAATAGAATATATATTATTTTTTATATCTAATTTATTTTTCACCAATACTAATTATTATTATTATTATTATTATTATTATTCTTATTATTATTCTTATTCTTATTCTTATTCTTNAACATTAGAAAAATTATATGAAGAGCCTGCAACATGTTTAGCAATATTTAGGTAAAATTATTTTAAAATTATTTAGAAGAATTTTAGAAGAATTTTAGAATTATTTAGAATAATTTAGAATTGATTAGAATTAGTTAGATCTTTGGATTTTAATGGAATTGTGAGTGGATGTTGTGTATATTTATGTGGTTGAGATATTTGTAAAAAATATAATAAAAAATAAAGAAATTATATTTTAATCATCATAGTAATAATATACAAAATAATTAATCAAATATATATATATATTTATTTATTTTATTTATTTATTTATTTATTTTATTTATTTATTTATTGTATTTATTCCTTTATAGACTTTTACCATCAATAGCAAGACAATTAGTGATGTCATTACTTTTTGATAAAGAAGGAATAAGTAAAAATGATTTAATAAAATGGATTAAAAATGATAAAGAATCTTTGGAGTATGTATTAATAATATAATTATTAATTATTATTTTATTAATTGATTATTTATTTTTATAAATTATTATAATTATTAATTATTATATTATTAATTGATTTTATTATTATTATTATTATTATTATTATTATTAAATTATTATATATTTAGGATTGGCACCATTCTTATTTGCATTATTAGTTCTTCAATCACATGGTTTAGATGATAAATATATTCTTTATTATGGTGATAGGCGACATACCAAAATAACATTACGAAAAATTACTTTACAATTATTTATGTGTATGCTTAATTATACTCAACAAAATATTTTATGGTGGTCATTAACTGGATTGATAACTGGATTATTTGGTGCATTAACTTTACATATAACTCATCAATCATCATCTTCTTCTTCAACAATAACAACATCAACTACTTCTTCATTGTCATTATCAGCATTACCAGCATTATCGGCATTATCTGCATCATCTAAAAGTACCAAATTATTGCCCAAGTATAATAATTTTAATTATATTAACTATAATAATCTTAATAATAATAATAATCTTAATAATAATAATCTTAATAATAATCTTAATAATAATAATAATAATAATAATAATAATAATAATAATTTTAATTATAATAATAATCTTAATTATAATCTGAAGAATAACAATAATCAGAATAATAATAATCATAATAATTATAAAATCCCCGATGAAAAATTAAAGAGAACACTAAGAAGAACAATATTGGGATTCAAGAAATGTTCATTGGTTCTTTTGGTTACTTTATTATTTTTATTAATAGGAAATTTTTGTTATACTCGACCGCACTTTGTGGAAGAAGCCACATTAAATAAAGTTAGCCCAGGTGATCGATTTTTACTTTCATTCTTAGTAATGACAGCCCCGAGGCGAGGAGATCCTGATTTTTTATTAAGAACAATCGATTCATATTTAAGTAATTTTCCGGATAAACCGGAAATGAATTCATTTTATACTCGAACTCAAATGATCATTTATACCCACTTCAGTAATCACACAATGTTTGATCAAGCAAGAGCTATTTACGCCAATAACTTTAAAGCTCAAAATTATTTAAGATTTCATAGAGAAGAAGGATCAGAAATAAATCAAAGATTACATGTATCAAAAGGTTTAAGATTAGTGGCGGAAACTTTTCAAACGACTTATGTTGCTTTGGTAGAAGATGATTTTCCATTATGTGATAATAAATGGCAAGAATTTTTGACGATTATATATAATGCTAATGTACAAGTTCCACAACATTGTGGAATATTTATTGGAACTGGTGGAAGGTAAATAATAATATATTTATTATCTATTATTATCTATTATTATCTATTATTATCTATTATTATCTATTATTATCTATTATTATCTATTATTTTTTATTATTATTTATTATTATCTTATATTTTTTATTATTATCATTTTTTATTGTTTGTTATTATTTGTTATTATTTGTTATTATTTGTTAATTTCATCTTGGAAAAATTATTAATTAATTTACAAAATATTTAATAGTGGTCTATTGATGAAAAATCGCAAGGCAATTGTAGCATCTGATCTTTTATTACAAGATAAAGATACACCACCAGATAACATATTACAAAATTGTTTATTGGGTAAATCTAAAGGATGTGAAGAATGTTCACAAACATTAGTAACATCTAAAACATTATTAATGTATCACTTGGGTTATAACACTTCAACCAGTGGCGATCGAACTTATCTTAAAAAGGATTTTCAATGTGGTTGGCGTCATCCATTTGTAAGTATTTTATTTTTATTTTATTTTAAATTTATTTTTATTTTATTTTATTTAAATTAACTTTAAATTCTCTTCTCTTTTCTTTTCCTTTATCTTTTCTTTCTTTGTATCTTTTCTTTCTTTGTATCTTTTCTTTCTTTGTATCTTTTCTTTCCTTTTATTTTATCTTTTATTTTATTTTTTCTTTAAAGAATGGTGATCCAAATGTAATAACGATATGAGGAACAGATAATAATAATTTTAGAATTTACACGAGATTAGATTAGATTTAATTTAAAATAATAAATAGTAATAATAATAATAACAATTATAATAATAGTAATACTACTTTTTTGTATTTATTTCATTTTTATTTTTATTTTATTTTACAAAAAATAGATTAATTTAATATTCATGGGGGATTTATCATCGCTGTTAATTTATTGTTATCTGGGTAAAATTGTATTATTAATATTATTGTTATTATTATTATTATTACCATTACTATTATTTTATATTTTTTTAAAAAAAAAATAAAAATCATTGTAAAGTTTACTTCTTCTCAATACTTTATACATGTCGTCAAAACTATTGAATTGAGTCAGACGCAATTAAAATTTAAAAATTTGGAATTGAGTCATATGAAAAATTGACGCAATTGACGCAATTGACGCAATTATTTTGACGCAATTACATAGACGCAACTAAATTTCAGTAGTTGAGTCAATGGCTTTTTACTTTTGACGACATGTATATCAATACTTCTTTCGTAAAATTGATAAAATTCAATAATGATGAATATTATGAAAATCTATTTCTTTATTCGGTAATACATGACATAAATAACACATGAATAAACCAATTTTCTTTAAAAATGTCTTTTCCTTTTCCAATTTATCTTTCTACTGATAATAATAATAATAATAATAATAACAACAACAACAACAATAATAATAATAATCATGTTATTTCATTTACTAAAATTCATGATGAATTATTGGGTACTTTTGTCACTATAAAATTAACCGAAGAAAATGAAGACATATTACAAGGATATTTATATAACATAGATCCTATATCTTTTACTACAATTTTAGTGCAGGTGTGTATTATATGTTGTGTTATATGTTGTGTGTGTAAGCATAATTAAATTTAATTTTATATTAAAATAAAGATTGAAAATGATGAAAATAATAAAGATGATAATATTATTATTCAAGAAAATACAAAATTTAAAATTTTGGTTATAATGAGACAAATTATTTTAGAAATCAAAGGTAATGAAAATTAAAAATAACTAATTTTTACTGATGTGTAATTTACAATAAATAATATAATATACATTGGCAATAGTAAATGATGATAAGATGAAAATATCAAGAAATATTCTAGATTCATTATTCAACAGTAAAAATGTTCAAGATTATTCAATTGATTCTGAAAAAGTACAAAAAAGAAAAGACAATTTGGTTTATTTAATTGCATCGGTAAGAAAAAAATTAATTATAATTATAATTGTTATTAGCTTAATTATATTTTATTATATTTTTATTATTAAAATCAATTATATTTTTATTATTAAAATCAATTATATTTTTATTATTAAAATCAATTATATTTTTATTATTAAAATCAATTATATTTTTATTATTATTAAAATCAATTATATTTTTATTATTATTAAAATCAATTATATTTTTATTATTAAAATCAATTATATTAATTATTATTTTAGCAAAGAATTCCTGTGACGCAAAATGACAAAGATTCAGTTGTTCATGTAATGGATTGTTTACATATTTCACCTCCTTATGTGGATACTACAATTGAATGTGATAATGAAATAGTTACAAAGAGAGTAAAAGATATGCTTGCTCAATTACCCGAATTTGATTAATGTTTTGTTTGTTAAAATAAAATTATGAAATGAAAAATACTCGTTTGTGAATCTTCAATTTTTTTTTGATATCAGCAATATATCATAATGTCCATTAATGTTATCGTAATATTCATAATGGTATTGCAGTTATCGTAATATTATCATAATGTTAAAATACAAATGAGAAAAAAAAATGTAGCGGAGGAAGTGGAGACACAAAGGAAATTATTCATTTTTTTTTTCCTTGTGCACTATGAATTCCCTCTTATTATTATTTTTTATTATATCTGAAACTTCTAAATGGAAACCAAAAATCAAAGAAACAAAACGTTTCTTATAGAAATTTGTTGTTTTCTCATGAAAATTAGAAAACTTTTTCCGAATGATAGAGTTAAAGAATGTCATATTAGATAATATTTATTAGATTTTTTTATAGATTTTTCTCTTTCTCTGAGTCATCATCTCTAGAGTGAAGTAATAGAAAATTTTTTTATTTTTACTTCTTATTATAAAGAATGAATGCTCAATCGGACTTTACCTCCGAATTTTTATTTATTGTATGCATGTTATTAAAAAGTTTTCTATAATGTACTATTTTCACGTGTTACTTAAAGCACCTCAGAAGAAATTCAAGAAATGAAAAAAAAACTTACTTTTTTTTTTAGATAAAATATTTGATATATGTTTGTTTATTTTAAGCGGAATATTTTTCGCCACGAGACTTTTAAATCATTCATCTTAGAATCCTTTAGATAAATATATTATTGCAACGTGAATCGAACTTTGTTATCTACGCGTTTTAGAATTAAAAGTCTTGTTAATTTCAAAATAAAAGAGGTGCCCAACCGAAATTGAACAAAAAACTAAAGAGGTTAGTACATTTTGCAAGCATAACTGGTTGACTATACAACTTGACTTTGAGTCAAGTAAATAACTAAAGGGGATGCACGCAGAGCACTTTTAACTTATTTTAGGATATGATTTTTATTTAACTAATTTTATATTGCTGAAAAAAATACATTTTATTATTTTTATGTAATATAATAAATATTAGATATGTATAATAAATAACAATCAATCAATATATCATTTCAAATTTTGTGACTTATACGTTGATAAGGTGTGAGCAGCTGCGCGTATTTTTGGATCATAATGATTCTAATAATGAAATATATAATGAGATATAATGACGAAATATAATGAGATGATAATTAGAATTTAATTTAATTGGAATTTAATTTAATTGGAATTTAATTTAATTGGAATTTAATTTAATTGGAATTTAATTTAATTAGAACTTAATCAGAATTTAAAAATAAAGTAAAAATAATATGTATAATTACCTCTAATAAATTTAATTCCCATAAACTGGTTGCGAAAGGATTACATAATTCCGGATCATCTAATTCTAAACGATATATACCATTATATGCTCTATCGTCTGAAGTTAATAACGCTTCTAATTTGGATTGTCGCTACAATAATGAATAAATGTAAATGTGATGTAATAAATGTGATGTAACAAATGTGATATAATGAATAAATATAATAATAATAATTCACCTGAATCATTTTTTCAATTTTTTCTAAACAAGATAATACAGTTTCATTTGGCCAATTTAAACAAGATATTGACAATCTTTTTAAAAATGCAGCTGATCTTTCGATAGGTATCTTTATATATATGATAAATTTAATAAATAATATATAAGTAAATGAATAATAAATAATAAATAATACAATAATACAATAATACAATAATAAATTATTAAATATACCGTTCTTCGCTTAAAAAACATGAAATCAAACCCTTTCATTAATATTTGATGTTCAGTTGTCACACTATGAGAATTATTATATTTATATTTAATCTCTCCGTCGTCATTATTATCATTATTCTTTTTATCGTTATTCCGTTTTCTTTCCTTTTCACTTTTTTCCATATTTGAATTTAGAGCAAGTTGAATTAAGATTTTATAAAAGTGTGTATAAAAATCTTTTAAGTCAATATTAAGTGCTTCTCCTATCAGATAAATCACATAAGTTATAATGTAAATAATTTACAATATAATAAATCAATAATTCAAATAATATATAAAAATTTTACCTTGACCAGATAATAATTGAAATGCAGTTATTATACATAATAAACTGCATTTAATATCTAATCTTTGAGGTGAATTGTAATCATCATTATTAATATTCGAATCCTCAACTAAAGTATTACTACTACGAATCATAATCTTCTTAAGTACTTCTAACAAATCATTAAAAAAGTCTACATTGATAAGGTGCGCATATCTACAAAAATATAAATATCAAATAAATGAATAAATATATGAATAAATATATGAATAAATATATGAATAAATATATGAATAAATATATGAATAAATATAAAATATAAAATATAAAATATAATGCAACTTTGCTAATCCTTCTAATACAGATAATAATAATGGGGATGTTTTGGCATATTTCAATATTCTAAAATATGTGGTGAATACTAATTTCAATGTTTCTGTATGCTGATTAAAAACATTAAAGTTAATAATTAATCACAATTTATAATAACAATTCCAATTCATAATAATTATATAATGACAAGTCAACTTACGGTTTTCTCCTTTTCCTCTTTATCCACAACTGCCTCGGCTTCTTTCATTTCATTCTCTATTATTTTACGTTCTTTTTCCAATTTTTTCATTTTTCTTGTCAAATGTTTTATTGGTTCATGTTTATCTCGCTTCCGTTTTATTCCTTTGATTTTATTATTAGAATTTTCATCATTTGATTTTTGTTTAATATCTAATTCATCTCTTAATCGAAGATGTAAAAATGTGTTTAATACCTAAAAATAAATTGTAATAATTATAATAATTGTAATAATTATAATAATTATAAACTAAACTATGATAATTATAAATACTATGGGAAATCTTATTTACCTCTTCGTGAACATTATATTTTTTTGATTTAATCATCTTTGTTATTAATTTAACTGCATCTAAACTTGCCTCGCCTGATTCATCTTCTTTAAATACTTTAATAATGGCATTACAACACATTGCAGACATCTAAAGAAGAAGAATAAATAATAGTAATAATAATAAATAATAGTAATAATAATAATAATAATAGTAATAATAAGTTTCATATTTACCTTTGTAAATCTGTTAATACTCATCATTTGTACAATAGCCATCATTAAATTTATTCGAAAATTAAAATGTGTGACTGATGTCAAAAGATCACATACACATTGAAGTGCTACCTCGGCACATGATTTATCTAATTTATTATTTATTATTATTATCATATTATTACATTATATATAACTACACTACATATTATTAATTTCTTGGAAGATAAAAAAATGTTAAAGGTCACACCTTTCAATGCGGCTTCGAGTGATCTTAAATATTCTTGATAGTTTACAAGTAAACTTTGCTCAGAATGACGAATTTTCTTAATTTCTTTAGATACCTTATTATTATTATTATTATTATTATTATTATTATTATTATTATTATTATTATTATTATTATTATTATTATTATTATTATTATTATTATTATTATTATTATTATTATTATTATTATTATCATTATTATTATTATTATTATTATTATTATCATTATTATTATTATTATTATTATTATTATCATTATTATTATTATTATTATTATTATTATCATTATTATTATTATTATTATTATTATTATCATTATTATTATTATTATTATTATTATTATCATTATTATTATTATTATTATTATTATTATTATTATTATTATTATTATTATTATTATTATTATTATTATTATTATTATTATTATTATTATTATTATTATTATTATTATTATTATTATTAAAATGAATAATAATTTAATCTTATAAAATTACCTGAACATCTTTTTCTTTATCTGACAATATACGAATTCGATAACTGAATAATAAAAAAATTTGTTTAAAATTTCGGTTTAAAATTTATGTTATAAATACATAATAATAAATATAAAAACTTGCCCAGGTAAAATATCTTTATATACTACAAGTTGCGTTAACAAAGCCAACTTTTTTATTGTCAAATTTTCATCTTTAGCAAATTCTCTCAAATATTTAAGTTGCCCAATCTAATTAAAAAATATAAATAATATATTACAAATATATATTTTACAATTAAATTATACAATAAATTACAAATAAATTCAATAATTATAAATTAAATACATTATTTTCAGGATCCTCAGTTATCTTTTGAGATGTCTCTGCTAATTCTTCTTTCTTTTGAATAATATATTGATCAGAGTTATTTTCATTATTATTATTATTTATACTATTAGTCTTTAATTCCTTCGATTCTTCCTTTTCGCCCTCACTTTCATCTTCTTCACCAGATTTATCTGATTCAGAAGATGAACTTGATTCAATTACATTAGGATTCTGTTTTAGCTGTTTGATCTTTCCATCTGGTAATTTAATTGGAAGTTTTGTGAACTTTTGAGTTATCCAATCTTTATTCCAACGAGGTATTTTTTCATATTCTTGTTCCTCATCAGAATCCAAAATGAAATTTTTAATCTCAATACTTTCATCATCTTCATTATTATTATTATTATTATTATCTTCTTCATTATCATCATCATCATCATCATCATCATTATTATTATCATCTTCATTATTATTATCTTCATCTTCATTATTATTATCTTCATCTTCCATTACAATACTTTTTTCATCATCCTCCATTTCTTCATCTTCTTCTTCACCTTCATCTGAGGAAGAAGAGTCTAAAGATGGTAGAGAATCTTTGTCTGTTTCTTTTTTTACCAACTTATTTATTTTTTCTTTTGTTCCTTTTCTGAATGATTTTTTTATTTAAATAAGTAATCATTTATTAATTAAAGTAAAAAAAAAAATTATAAATTTAAAAAGAATGTGTTTTAAATATTCATTTATACTATACTTGTGTAAAGCGACCGAGTTAATGTTTTTCAAGAACTCTGCATACTGACAATTATCTTTGAAAAATTCAATGCCCTCTTCTGATAATTCAATGTCATCTTCGTTAAAATTATTATCAATGATAGGCTTTGTTGTTTCGTTTTTCTATAAAATTAATAAATTTTAGAAATATATAACATAAAACTTTTTTAAACGCAGGAAAATATTATATATAGAAACCTTGTTTTTCTTCGAATTATTATTTGCATTAGTTTTTTTTATTGATTTTGGGGAATTATTTGATTTTTTCGCTTTGAAGGATTTGTGCGATTTAGGTGATGCTTTCTTTGTTTTCGATACCCTCGATGCTTTTAATGATTTCTTTGAAGCCATTTTTGAAGGATGTTTGTCAAAAAAAAAAATATAAAAATATTTATTATATTTTACACAAAATGCTTGTGCAACACAATATAATCTAATCGAACTATTATATTTCGACTTTCTTAATGATTACATTACCTTTATAATAATATGATCTTGATTTGTGAGAACCCTTTAATTCAGTTTATAATTAATTATATAATTTTGATTTTCATACATACGAATTGTTATTCCAGATTTCTCATCATCACTTCCAAAATAATCAACCCTCCGAATTAAATATAAAAATGAAACGTTTATACGGATGAAAATGAAATCTATATATAAATACTATACACTATCCCTCCTTTTATATCTATATGCACTATATATAATTTATATCTTACTGAGCTTATATATATTAAATAATGTTCCGTTATACTTCCTTTTATATCGCGTCCAGAGATCGATCTCTTTATAAAACTTAAAGAAAATTTGGTTTTCATACTTGATTTTAGTGGCATACACTTAGAAGAGATAATCGAGAGTGCATAACGTTCAGTCAAAATTAAAAATTTATAAATTTATTTTCAATGAAAAAATTGTATTATAACAGAACATTAATATGATGCTGTTCTAAAAATCACACATGGAATAATTCACTTAATAATATTAAAAACTCTATCTACAAATAACATATTTCAATTGAATATATCAATAACTCCATTATGTGCTAAAGGATATTCACAGAATGCGATGCTTAAACATATTAAACATGTAAAATCTTGGTATTCATGGTGGGTTGTTGTACTCTTGAAAATGTAAACCAATTTGTTTATAGTAAAAATAGTGAATGTATTTCAATAAAGTTACTATGGAAATGTTTTAAAAGTCATATATAATATGAAAATGTGAATAAAAAAACTCTTTTTGGTATCCATTTTGTTGTGAATATTATTGATATTCGTAGGACAAAAGTGGCAACTGGCTTTTAGATCAATACTATAATGCAGTAAAATAAGTTGAAGTTCAATAGAAGAATAATATGTATTGAGTTTGATAGAAATAATTTTTATTCTTTGCAATCCAAGTAAAAAATAACTAGAAGCAAATCCAAATTTAGCCGTGACTGCATACAAATAGCAAAAATTATATATATATAATATCATAATTTAATAATATACTTCCCAATGCTCATGTACTTCTACCCTATAACGATTACCACTTGGATAAACTACTACTAATCCAAATTTATCCATTAATTCCTCAGGGAATAATGAACCGCAAGCAACTCCTATATATATTTCCTCTCCGGAAATTGACTTAATCGATTAAAAAGCTTCTTTATATGTTCCTGAGATTGTCAATAAATTTAGAGTTACATAATTCTTTTATACTTACATCCGTCATTTTATGTTTTGACTCAAGTAAGAATACCTTATTATTGCAACAAGAATCCCGTCCCATTCCATTATTGATATATTATTCTTATACATTATTCGATTGGGAAATATTTCACAGGTGACTTAAACTTTTTGCTAAGAAAATTCTTTACACTAATAGAGTTTCATTCTCTATTGCCAAATCTTCAACTTTCGACCCAGATCACTCCCTTTTTGATTACAATGAGAAAAGAAGCATTCATTTGATAGAAGTTATTAGGTTGTATGTCTTCTAGAGAAGTAATAACCTGTTGTTTATTGCTGGTATCAATGGATACATTCCAATCCTCTTGCATCTATACTCTTCAAAAAACCTCTATATTCTTCATTGTCTCGCATTGTAAATTTATCAAAATTTTCCAATGGTTCACCTTCATTATCGTAGGCTTGAGTATAGAAGGTCTTCTTTTGATTATTTCCTAATGTCGGTGACAGTGTAAGTTTGGAATAACATTCGTGTTTACCACAGATATCCACAGGCACGTGATAAATAAGTTAGAACCTTAGGACTGAAACAAGTTTATCTCTGTCACGCAATACCATTGCCTCATTTGGATTGTCATTATTACGAGAGTGAGACTGGGCGGAGTAAAAACATCAAGTTTTGGAGTAATTTTGTTTTTAATTTCTTCTTTAAGATCATATACATATTCAACTTAACTCTAGCCCATTCAACCGTAGGGTTTACAGGTCTGAACCAAACTTTTGGAGTTCTCACGTTGAGAAATCTGGTCCATTTTTCTGTAAGTTTTACAAGTTTAAATAATTTTGGAGTTGTCATGTTGAGATAACAAGAAACAAAATAAAGCAATTTTACATTTATATTGATCAAATTATAATAAATATATTGACTAGAATTTACTAAGAAACTATCTTGCATAATACCAAGCTTAGTGTGGAATAATATTCATTGCTGATTGATAATATTTTTTATTATTTAATTCTGAAAAAACCAGACAATCAATTCAGGATAATATTTTTTATAAGGTTTATAAGATACAATGGTCAGGAACTTGCCGATCACTTTTATATAAAATTTCACATGATTAAAAATACAGCCCAAAATTTAACTTCCTTTATTTATAGGTTTTATATAAGAAATTGATTGGTTACCTCCTACATCAGGCAATATTAACATCACATTGTTTATATTACTTGTATTATCTTGAACTAGGTGGAGATGCAGATTGATTGATCTTTTTGGCCAACAGAAGATCTATGGTGACTCAACATTGATGACACTTTTTCATAAATTGGTGGAGTACAGTTATGGTGTTATTCTTTAAAAAGTCAAGTCAAATGGTACTTCTATTTTTTATAAAAATTAATATCTTTTAGATGCAAGAGCATTCTCACTTTGTGAAAAGAAAAGTGCATTATAAGGTATCCAAATAGTTGGATAATTTAATACTATGTGGTCTCTTCTAAAAATAAGTTCAAAATTCCTTAAAATATTGCTCATCAACTTTGTTTTGTCATCCAGCTCTATTTCCAATCATATACTGACATATTAATTAGCATTGGTCAAATGAACAAAAATCAAAATCCTATTGATGACACAAATATGCATAAATCAGATATTCTATTTGTGAAAATTCATAAAACAGAATTTCTTATTCATAAATCAGAAAAAATCTACTATCTATACTTAATAAATTTTAGCTAATTTAATCATTAATCAGAATCCTATTCATGATAAAACCATTCTATTTTTTTTCATTTGACCAGTATAGTAGAAATTCTATTATAAAGTGTTAGTTAAAAAAAATATTGTAGAATTAATCACATCATAAAATTTTAGATTAATAAGTTCAAATTTTTACATATAACTACAGATAAATGTCACAATGTTAATTCTATTAGTTTTTTTTTGAAGTTATTATTTTTATTATTTGTTATTTATATTTATTATCATATTATTTAACTATTAATTAGTATTAAGTGTGGAAAGCTCAATTGATATCAAGGCTGACTCAATAATTGCGCCTTTGGCTAATTAATTTTGCGTCAGCTAAATTCTGGCTAAATTCTGGCTCAAAGGCTAATTAAATTGTGCTAGCTAAATTCTGGCTCAAAGGTTAATTAATTTTTTTCTGGCTAAATTCAGGCACAATTTTGGTCATGTGACAAAATTAATTTTACCGATATTAACATTTTAATATATTGTTTTAAAATAACTATAATTTGGTCAATTTTAATGTTACAGAAATAAAATATATATTATCTTGTAGCTGAGAACCAGATCTTTCGATCTGTCATAGGAATATTATAGTAAAAAATCGCTTCTAGTTATATAAAATTGATTTGAAATTAAAGCTAAAATTAATTATTTTTAAAAATTTAAAAATAATTATTTAATAAATTTTATAATTGCACCAGCCAATCAGAATTGCGTCATTATTTAACCTTTGCACCAGAATTTAGCCATTGCAGCTAATTGCGTCGTGGCTATACATGTTCCCAAAATTGATTTTGGATTTTTGAGGTATTTCAACTTTTTGAGATTTATGCAGAATCTATTCTATATATAGAAGTAAAAAAAATACCCAGTTATGTGTATTTTCAATCAAAGAATAAATCTAAGTGATCAAAAAATTTTGGGTTTTAAGTAAAATTATTTTGTCTTCTATGAAAAACTATTTCGATTTTTTTCTCCGAAATTGCAATTTCAGGGCCCTAAAATAATTTTGCGTGCAAGTATAGTCGTGGCTAAATTCCAGGTTCAATTAGCTAAATTAAATCTGGCTAAATTCCTAATTCAATTCGTAATCTCTATTAGTATTATTATTATTATATTTTTATTTATATAAATATTAATAACGATTATAAATTTACAACTAAGAGTGGAAAGCTCAATTGATATCAAGGTTAACTTAATAATTGTACCTTTGACTAATTAATTTTGTGTCAACTAAATTTTGACTCAATGGCTAATTAAATTGCGTCAGCTAAATTTTGGCTCAAAGGTTAATTAATTTTTTATTAACTAAATTCTGACTCAATTTCTAATTAGCTAGTACAATTTCTAATCACATGTACTTGTTGAAAATTTATAAAACGAATACTAAATAGATATAATATCTATACCTAATATCGTATGCATATTAGGTACCTGATAAATGTAAAAAAATATTTTTTACATTTATTGAGTACTTAATATATGTAAAAAAACATTTTTCACATCTATCAGATATATATGTTATCCAAATCCCAAATCATTTGAAATTTGTGATGCCAAAATTTCAAATTACTAGTATTTGGGATTTGGGATTTCAGTAAAAAAATATTAATTATAATTTGGAATTTGACATTTGGATTTTGAATTTGAGTGACAGATATATTATCAGATACCTGATATTAGGTACAGATATTACACCTATCTGATATCTGATATGTATAGATTTTATAAATTTTTAACTAGTAATAATAAAAGTTAATTAGATTAAATTATTAATTAACTTTATTAATATTAATATTTTAATATATTATAATATATTATGTATTTTCTCTTTGTAACAATAAAAACAATAAAAAAATTTCAAAAAAACTAGTGTAAAAAAACTTAAAGATTTTTAACATTGTGTAAAAAAAGTCAAAACTTAAAATATTTAATATTACTTAACAGTCAGTATACATGTTTACATTTTTAATTATAGTTAAAAATTTGTATAATGTTGATTCAAGTTATTTCTGAAATTTTTTTAATTTAAGTCACAATATTCACTCTTAATATTATTTTTTCAGCAGCATTTCTTTTATTAGAAAAAAGTAATAATTTGACTTTTTTAACTCTTTTGTAAATTGTTACTTTATTGGCAATTTTGCTTACTTTTAACATTAAAACTCAAGATTTTTTTATCACAAACTATTAAACAAAAAAAAAAATACCCAATAATATTTATTTTTAGTGAATCTTTTGATAAAACCACTTAAAAAAACTATATATAATAGAGCTTTTTTTATAAAATGTAGTATTTATTTCTTTATATAATAAAATTTTAAAGATCTATCTATTAAAATTAAAAAAGAAAAGGTAATTATAAATTTTATTTATTGATATTGTTTTTATTTCGTTTATAGCGAAATATATATTGACAGATTTGATTTTTATCCCATTTATTCTCTAATGTTTCTTTAACTTGATTTATTTGATCATTTGTTAAATATTTATTAATGATTTTAAAACCTTTTTTTCTTCAGGTTTGATTTCGCGATAAACTTACCTTTATTTTTTTCTTGGTGATTTATTTTGATTTACTACATTTGGGTTATTTAATATTTGTTGATCTGAAATTACTTGACTAGAATTTTCTGTATTTGAGTGTGATATTGGTGTAACAGTTGATATAGCTTTTTTCCTTTTTAATTTTTGATCATTAGATCTCCATCTTGTTATTTCTAACTTTCTCCTTCCAACTTTATTACTTTTTTATACTAAAATAACATCTTGTAGAAAAATTGTTTCTATTCTCAAAGTTTTACTAAAAAAACAATTCTCAAGATGTGCAATACTGGTCGCTATAAACTAATCAAAAGAAATAGTATTTCATAATGAATTATGATATTGGTTATAATCATCAAAATGAAAAAATACTGACAAAAGTTTATGTATTAAATTCCATATAACTGATTTACAGGTATCTACAACTTTTTATCCAATCGAATTACAAGGATCATTGAGATATTTCGATAATAAAATTTTTATTCAGTCACATTCGCTCTGTATAACTTTTACTTATAACTTTAAATTATTAACATCAATTACATTTCCAGTAATATTCTTTTTGACAAACTTGATATCAAATGTTTCAAGCACTTCATCAAATACAAAATAGTGATATTTCTATTTTTCATCATCATCAATTTTTACTGATAATACACATTCTAATTTTTTTTCAAGTTTAGGATATTGGACTAATATTCCAAGGTATTGTACAATTGATATTGAATAATTTGATTTTTTCACTGATGGAAATAATTCTACAAAACAAGCTAAGGCATTTTTTTGTAACTTGTAATTACCAACACGAATTTCAATATGATAAGCTTTAAAAATTAATGCCTATTTATAATAGAAATATCATATTCATAAAATACTATTAACACCATTATCCATATTCATAATATTATATTTATTAAGGTTTATTTTTTTTATATAAATACGAATGGCAATAGTTACTGCATACTATATTAATTCTAAAATACGAATCATAGAATAATAATTAACCACTTTGTCTAATTTATTTAAAAATTTAACTTCTAATATTTTTACCAAATCAAAAATTCTGTAACTTAAAAACAATACAATAAAGACTTCACACATATCTTTCGAGGTATGCTATTGACCAAGAATAGGATATAGATTTGACCATTACTTCCATTGTTTAATTAGTTTTCTAAAAATTGTTTCATTAGCTATCACATTCAAGTAATTATATGGTCCTAATTCGAAATCTTCTTTATACATTTCTATAGATTGAAATATTCCTTTATTTAAATTTGGAATTCCTTCAGTTTTCAAAATAATTATATTGGGTGTACCAACTGAACAACCTTGATCAATATTTTCAAGAATTTTTTGGTGAATAGTTATTAAAGGTAATTTTATTTTCAGAATTACTTTGAAAATTCAAAAGATCATTAATTACTTTATCAAACATATTCCATACATTTTTTATTTGATTATTTATATCAAAAAGATCCAATGAAAAAGTAATTCTTTTTTCATCACTTGCTTTTTCATCTAGTAAAATTGGTATTTACATTTGAAATACCATCTTAAGTATTGTATGGGAATTTCCACATGTGGCATCGAAAATATTTCTATAAGTAAAAGTTTTTTTTTAAAAATTAATGTTATCAATAACAGTCAAATTTCAAATATTTAATCTTTTTAATAATCTTTTGGTTGAATCAATTTTAGTTATTTTTTGTTTTTTTATTCGGCATTCATAATTATCAGTATACTCGCTTATATAAAGAATAGATAAAAGTTACTGAAATAATGAAATAAACCGTGGTTTTCAAAATATACTGGTTATTATTTGAGTGAACCAAACACCAAGATTGAAAAATGTCATATCCACAATAAGTGAAATAACAAATGTTACACATTTAGTAATATGTTCATTATCTAATTATTTTAAAAGCTTGTTACGTTGTTTTCACTTCTAATTTAAAATTATTAATTTTTTTTAAAAAATTTCACTAATTAGTTTATCAAAAAAGTCTGTTAAAAATTTTGAAAAATTTGCATAATATGTACGAAGGAAAATCAGTAATTGTAATTCTGATTTATTTTCTGTAACCATTTTACGTGAATTCCATAATTTATTTTTTAATTTTGTACTAATTTCTTTTCATTTTTCATCTATCCATTCTAATTTCAGATTAATATCAATTTCATTTAATAACAATTTCAAATTTATACTTAATAATGATTTCAAAAAAAAATTTTTAGGTAATTTAGATAATATAGTAATTAAAAATAGAGACAAATTATTAAAATCATTAGAATAACGTGTATTATTTTTAGGATTATAATATTCATATTTTAAAGGAATTTCAAATGAAGTAAATAAAAGATTCAAAATTGGAACTAATATAAAAGCAAAAATTTTTTTTTTTTTTTTTAGATTTAGTATTTATTACATATTTAAGTTATTGAATTATTAATTCTAAACTTTTAAACACATTATTTTTATACAATTTATATTTACAATCAAATTTTTGTTTCCAGAACCAGTCCAATGATTAATATGCCCACCATAAGATTCATAACAATTATTACAAATGTATCGAACTGTTAAAGTATTATTAAAAACTATTTTAAAGANGGAAAATCAGTAATTGTAATTCTGATTTATTTTCTGTAACCATTTTACGTGAATTCCATAATTTATTTTTTAATTTTGTACTAATTTCTTTTCATTTTTCATCTATCCATTCTAATTTCAGATTAATATCAATTTCATTTAATAACAATTTCAAATTTATACTTAATAATGATTTCAAAAAAAAATTTTTAGGTAATTTAGATAATATAGTAATTAAAAATAGAGACAAATTATTAAAATCATTAGAATAACGTGTATTATTTTTAGGATTATAATATTCATATTTTAAAGGAATTTCAAATGAAGTAAATAAAAGATTCAAAATTGGAACTAATATAAAAGCAAAAATTTTTTTTTTTTTTTTTAGATTTAGTATTTATTACATATTTAAGTTATTGAATTATTAATTCTAAACTTTTAAACACATTATTTTTATACAATTTATATTTACAATCAAATTTTTGTTTCCAGAACCAGTCCAATGATTAATATGCCCACCATAAGATTCATAACAATTATTACAAATGTATCGAACTGTTAAAGTATTATTAAAAACTATTTTAAAGATGCCTTGATATTTATGTATGACATCACATGTATAAAGCCCGATACATGGAATTTGAATATTTTTTTCCCATATATTCTATAAATGATTTTTACACCCAAGTCCATAATTAAAGAAATGAAAATTTTGAAAACAAAATAAACAATGTCAATAACGAATTTTGCTTTGTTTAAGTTTTTTCAATTACTTACAATATGTGTTATGATTCTTTTGATTATAATTAAAATGGTTCATATACACACCCAATAATATTCCTTTTGATTAGTAATTTAATATTACATTCTCATCAATTTGCCAAGTTCTAACTAATTGACATATATTTTTAACATTTGTTATTTGACTACATGTTTGTAATTTATTATTGAAACAATTAATTAAAACACATGGTGAAAAATTTTTATATATAGTTGGGTCAAGTATATAAGATAACTTATTTATTTTTTTCATAGGTGTTGTTAAAAATAATAGTAATGGCGAAGGAACTAAAAGAATTTTTTGATTTTCAAAATTTTTATTTTCATCACTTAACTGATTTACAATTTCATTTTCAAGTGCTATTTGTATGTTAATATAATTTTCTTTATTAAATTTAAATAATTCTATTTTAGGAAGTTCACCAAATATATCAGATTCTTTGTCAGACTCTTCAAATATCTTAACTTTTTCATCACCAGACTCTTTTGAATAGTTACTAAAATATAAAGAAATATTTTTTTCAAGAGTATTTTTGTTTATTAAATGTGGTTCCATTTTAATTAATTAAAATTTATCTTAACTTTGATGTCAAAATTCTTTTAAACTAGAAAAGTTATTAAATGCAAAAAAGCAAAATTAGTATTATTAAACTGTAGATTATATCCCTAACCACTTTATATCATATGATATTATGTAATATTTTGATATAAATAATTGGAAAGTTGGAAATTTTTTCATTTTTTCACTATTAAATACAGCTTGTAAATCTTATAATTAAAAATATTTCACAAGCTAATCAATGGACATACATACTAACTGTTAAATGCTTCTGACTAACGATATACAAATACCAATATACAATATTATTAATACTATACCTGCCACCCAAATTCAAAATCCAAATGCTGAAATTCCAAATGCCGAAATCCCAAATCCCAAATTATAATTAGTATTTTTTGCCGAAATCCCAAATCCCAAATCCCAAATACTAATAATTTGTGCATTTTGGCGTCCCAAATCCCAAATTATAATTAGTATTTTTTGCCGAAATCCCAAATCCCAAATCCCAAATACTAATAATTTGTGCATTTTGGCGTCCCAAATCCCAAATTATTTGGGATTTGGGCAACACGTATAATTAATACGAAATATTTGTAATATGTTATAAAATGGCAATATATAACGTTATATATACACTGTTTATAAATATAATACGAATAATACGTATTTATAGTGTATTAAAATATTACGTTCTAATATATAGATGTCATTCTAAAACGCAGTGATGTTCAAAATGTACTTCCAATGAAATTTTATTGGAATTGAAAGTTCCATTGGAAGTTCTATTGAAAGAATTGGAAGTTCCATTGAAAGAATTAAAAGTTTCAATGTGAAATTTTCCAATTAAATACTTTGGTTATTATATATAATAACTGAAGTTTCAATATTTTCAATACTTTTAATATAATCTTTTAAATGAATATAAATATTTGATAATTGATAAAAAAACAAATAAGAAATTAAAAATTTGTTTAATTCTTTTTTAAATACTCTGGAATACTTAAATACAATATACAAATACAATGTCAAACTAATAAAATTTAATAAATTATATTATATAAATACAATATTGATAAAATTTAATAAATTTTTATAATATTTATGTCATGTGTATACTTGCATGCAAAATTATTTTGGGGTCCCAAAATTGCAATTTCGGGAAAAAAAGTTGAAATAGTTTTTCATAGAAGACGAAATTATTTTACTTAAAACCTGAAATTTTTTGACCACCCGGATTTATTCTTTGATTGAATATATACATAACTGGGTACTTTTTTTACTTCCATATATAGAATGGATTCTGCATAAATATCAAAAAGTCGAAATACCTCAAAAATCCAAAATCAATTTTGGGAACATGTATAGTCATGTGTCTTATAATAAATATTTTTCAATAAAAATTTATTAAAATTTGAAGCCTATTGGAAGGATTGAAATTGAGAGTCCAATAGTGTTTTTAACTTCCAGAGAATATCACTATAGAACATAATATGAATGTTTCGTTCATATAACGTTATAGAACGTTATATAAAAATTACTGATGATATTGTGTTTTACTTTTATTTCAAGGTTATTTTAAATACTATCCACAGTCATTTTTGGTTGATCGGCTTAATAATACTAAAAGGCATTATTGCTAAAATGTAAAAATTATTTGTTTTTATTGTAATGAATAATATCGATGTTAGAGATAGTGGAAAAATTATTAAAATTTTTTTTATGAGTAATAAATATTCAATATATTGGATCAATAGTAGATAAGAAAGAGTACAATGAATTTATCGAAAAATATAACATATATATATTCAACTTACTTACACTTCTAAATATCATTACTGAAATCATTTAAAAATTTTTATTAGAGAATTTAGATAAATTTTGTTGGATTAATTGAACTTGATATAAAGAAATTTAATATGAACTTTGAAAAATGTAGAAGATGCAAGTATTAAAAGATCATAAATTAGAACTTAAAAAAGATGAGGAAATAAAGAATAATAATGAACTTCAAGAATATTTTGATTATAATATAGAGTATACCTGCCACCCAAATTCAAAATCCAAATGCTGAAATCCCAAATGCCGAAATTCCAAATTCCAAATCCCAAATCCCAAATTATAATTAGTATTTTTTGCCGAAATCCCAAATCCCAAATCCCAAATACTAGTAATTTGTGCATTTTGGCATCCCAAATCCCAAATGATTTGGGATTTGGGCAACACGTATAATATAGAGCTTAAATATTACGTTGTTAGCCCTATTTTATTCTTTTATTTTATTATTATTATATTTTATATTTTATATTATTTATTACTTTATTATATAGTTATTATTGTTATTATTTATATGTATTATTTTAGTATAGCCACTATTTCGATATTTGTATTACATTTAGAGTTTTTATTGTTTATGTAAATTCTAAAGTAGATCCTATGTAATGTGTAACATTGCGCGACAAGAGATTTTACTCCTGATCAAATCGCTAAAATCTCTGGTAAAATCTCTAAAACCTCTAGTAAAATCTCTAAAAATAATTTTAATAATTGTATTAGAAAATTATAGAANAAATGTAAAAATTATTTGTTTTTATTGTAATGAATAATATCGATGTTAGAGATAGTGGAAAAATTATTAAAATTTTTTTTATGAGTAATAAATATTCAATATATTGGATCAATAGTAGATAAGAAAGAGTACAATGAATTTATCGAAAAATATAACATATATATATTCAACTTACTTACACTTCTAAATATCATTACTGAAATCATTTAAAAATTTTTATTAGAGAATTTAGATAAATTTTGTTGGATTAATTGAACTTGATATAAAGAAATTTAATATGAACTTTGAAAAATGTAGAAGATGCAAGTATTAAAAGATCATAAATTAGAACTTAAAAAAGATGAGGAAATAAAGAATAATAATGAACTTCAAGAATATTTTGATTATAATATAGAGTATACCTGCCACCCAAATTCAAAATCCAAATGCTGAAATCCCAAATGCCGAAATTCCAAATTCCAAATCCCAAATCCCAAATTATAATTAGTATTTTTTGCCGAAATCCCAAATCCCAAATCCCAAATACTAGTAATTTGTGCATTTTGGCATCCCAAATCCCAAATGATTTGGGATTTGGGCAACACGTATAATATAGAGCTTAAATATTACGTTGTTAGCCCTATTTTATTCTTTTATTTTATTATTATTATATTTTATATTTTATATTATTTATTACTTTATTATATAGTTATTATTGTTATTATTTATATGTATTATTTTAGTATAGCCACTATTTCGATATTTGTATTACATTTAGAGTTTTTATTGTTTATGTAAATTCTAAAGTAGATCCTATGTAATGTGTAACATTGCGCGACAAGAGATTTTACTCCTGATCAAATCGCTAAAATCTCTGGTAAAATCTCTAAAACCTCTAGTAAAATCTCTAAAAATAATTTTAATAATTGTATTAGAAAATTATAGAAAGTTTCAGAATGTTTTTTAGATTATTAATTATAATTCGCGATATTTTAGTATTTTTTTATAAATAGAGAGCATTTTTGTCCAGATGTAAAAACAGTTCTGATTAGAATCAAACTCAAGAAATAAAGTTTTAGTAACTATTTGATAATAATTCTTAGTAAATTGTTAATTATTTAAGCATTTTTTGCTTGTATTTTGTATAAAAAACTCACATCTGCTTCTTTCGACATTAGAAACTGCATTAATAAAATCCTTCGTACATTTACCATCCCAACTTTATAATCCCTGCTATAGTTGCTTTGCTATTTTGACTTTGATCTTGAAGATAGTCACGGTCAACAACGTAAAACTACTTGAGACTGTTAAAAAACAGGTAAAGATTAAAAGGTATATGCTTATCAATGGAATATTTTATAAGCAAGAAAGGAAAATCGTTAAATATAATATATAATAGATTGTAAATGAAATAATTCCTTGGAGAAATATTTGTAAAAATTGAGAAATTAAAGAATTATTTGTAAAATTTAACAAAATTTATAACTACCTCAGCAATTTTGTTAATTAATATGTTAAATGTTTTTAATAATTCTATCTTATTAATTTTTTTCTGAACTGGAAAATTATAATTCAATAAACAATGTGCTAATTTTATTAATTTTTTTATTTATATATATAATATCTGTTATCTTGCCTTTTTGCAGTACTTGCTTAAAGCCAGATCTTAAATAAGTTAACTATTTTTCTTTTTCCAAACTAAAGAGGATATTAACTGTAATTGTTTGGCTTTGAGTAATAAAATCATGAGAAGGTGGAATTTTAAAGACTCAAATTAGACATGAAATCTATAATGATAACTAATGTTCCACCATGTTTCATATTAGAACTTTCTAGATGGACCTAGATGCTTCACTGTGTTCTGTATTATACTTTCCAAATGGGATTAAAACATAAATTTATTATTATCAAAATTAAGATTTTAGAGACTTCAGCTAGACAAGAAAACAGTATAGATTTCTAGACGTTTAAAAAATAATTAAAGGTCAGATAGCTATATAATGTATTTTTTATTTAACGAAAATAGGTTCTAAATTATAAAACAAATGTCATTGAAATTAAGATTTCGGAGTCTCCAGCTAAACAAAAAAGTAATATAGATTTCTAGACATATTTCAAGATGAAAAAAAATCAAAAAGCTATACAATAACTAAAAAAGGTCACTATAGTAGAAGATGAGTCAAAGCCAACTAACTGATACTAATACCTTAGCTGGAAAACTCCTAGCTCCCATTATTAAATTGTACTACTGGTGTCCAATACCACAATGAATTGTGTTTAATAATAGTAAATAAAAAGTTAAATAATATTTTTTTTGAAAATTATGAACTTTTTATAATATAGAGGAGTTTTGATTTTTCAGAATAAATTTTTATTTTGTAGCAACTGGTCAGATAATAAATTAAATTAATTAGTATAGCTCAATTAATTTTAGTCAATTTTTATTTATAATGTGTATTTTTGTGATTATTTTTTATATATTCAGCTAATGAAAACAAATTATATTTAAATAATTAAAAATAAAACCTTGCCAGTCTACTAAAAAAAAAAAAAGTTATACTGTAAAATAATTATCTAAATTAAATTACACTAATTATAAGTTATAATTTTATTTATTAAATTTTAGATATCTTAAAAAAATTTTGTATAAAATTAATTTAATAATCAAAATCTTGTAGATCTTTTATGACATTTATTATAATATTTTGGGGTTCTGAAATTATGAAATAATTATTATATTTTTTAAAGAAATAAATATAATAATTATTTAATTAAAGTTTTTTTTGTATGAATTTAATAATAAATATATTTTTTTTAATTTGAAATATTAATCAGAATCCTATTTTTCCATTTGANGTCACTATAGTAGAAGATGAGTCAAAGCCAACTAACTGATACTAATACCTTAGCTGGAAAACTCCTAGCTCCCATTATTAAATTGTACTACTGGTGTCCAATACCACAATGAATTGTGTTTAATAATAGTAAATAAAAAGTTAAATAATATTTTTTTTGAAAATTATGAACTTTTTATAATATAGAGGAGTTTTGATTTTTCAGAATAAATTTTTATTTTGTAGCAACTGGTCAGATAATAAATTAAATTAATTAGTATAGCTCAATTAATTTTAGTCAATTTTTATTTATAATGTGTATTTTTGTGATTATTTTTTATATATTCAGCTAATGAAAACAAATTATATTTAAATAATTAAAAATAAAACCTTGCCAGTCTACTAAAAAAAAAAAAAGTTATACTGTAAAATAATTATCTAAATTAAATTACACTAATTATAAGTTATAATTTTATTTATTAAATTTTAGATATCTTAAAAAAATTTTGTATAAAATTAATTTAATAATCAAAATCTTGTAGATCTTTTATGACATTTATTATAATATTTTGGGGTTCTGAAATTATGAAATAATTATTATATTTTTTAAAGAAATAAATATAATAATTATTTAATTAAAGTTTTTTTTGTATGAATTTAATAATAAATATATTTTTTTTAATTTGAAATATTAATCAGAATCCTATTTTTCCATTTGACTAGTGTTATTTGGGTGGTCAAAATAATTTGGATTTGGGATTTGGATTTTTGAATTTGGTTACAAATACTGAATTGGAATGGAATCTTGGTATGTTTACTTATTCCTTTATTTATTATTTTATTTATTCCTTTATTTATTAATTTACTTATTTCTTTATTTTTTTCGTTCATTATTTTTATTGAATTGACAAATTTCTTTAATAATAATGTAAAAGTCCTGCACCATCATTATCATTTAGTGAAATGATTAGCACATCAAATCATTTTAATTGGACTGTTGAATTGAAATTTTAATAATTGTCTTTTTTTTTAATTAATTAATTTCTTTACTTTTTTTATTAAAAATTTTAATATAATAAATTAATTGATTAATTTCAATTTAATTAATTATCTAGAGCGCTGTGTTTCATCAACGGGTTTCTATTAAAAAATTATTATTGTAATTATTAATTATGAAAGTATTAAATTAATTAATTAATTATTATTATTTATAATATTAAATTATAAAAATTTCATACAAATTCTCCTTGTTTTCCCGCTTCCCACTTTGCAAATTTAAGTCCTTGTTCATCTCTTCGTTGTGCTGCCAGTCTTAAATCATCTTTAAGTGAATTTCGAACTGCTCGAGCACATATCTGTGTATACTTTAAATAACTATGTCAAAAATAAAATATAAGCTTTCCTATACAATATATTCGACATTTTCAACATTTTCAACATTTTCAACATTTTCGAGAAATATTTTCTATGTAGAAATTATTATTTTATATTACCTCAATCCAGCAGCTTTCCACGCAAAAGTCATCGTTAGAAAATAAAATATTATTTTTTTTCAACTGATTTTTTATTTCACGGCATGATCAAAGGAATTTTTAGGTGGTACTATTGTATTACTACTATTGTACTATTGTATTATTGTGGTACGAAAAATATGCTTATAGTAGATCAACGACGCGCGTAAGTGTTGGGCCTCGGAACTTCGAGACGGTTTCGCCTATTATCTAATTATTATTCACATTATCAAAAATAAATACATAATAAACAGATAAGCCTTTTTTTCAAGTTTGCTATTTATAAAGACAGATACATTCTTATTGACTGAAATAAAATAAAATAAAAATGTAAGTGTATTTATTATAGTTGTACAACCCAAAATCATTATTATTATTATTATTATTAAAAATTATTTATTATTATCATCTTGTTATCCCTTTTTTTTTTGCTTTACTATTTGTATTATTTGATTTGTATTATAAAATTATAAAACGTCACGAACATTTTTCATGCCACTCAAAATTTCTTGACTTTCGAATTTTATATATTGATATAGTTCGATAGTCATGATCTTATTTTCTTCTTCTTCTTCCCCTTTATCACCAGCTTTTTTTTCGCGTTCTACTACTACTTCTACTACCAGCACTTATCCAAAACTTTATCTTAAAGCTAGCAAAAAACTTCTTCAACCTCAATTTCTTTTACTCATTTTCGCTGTTAGCATTGGTTTATTCATTACTTGTGTCGTCTTAGTCGATTTTCAAGACGATAACGAAGATATTGTTGAAGAAGAGGAAGGGGATGAATAAAACAAAAATGCCCACTTCCTCTATTTATTATAATAATTATCAAAAAAATATGCCTTTAATAATAGAACAAAATAATAGTAATAATAATAATTCTACTACTAATAATATTAATATTAATAATAATCATAATAATACAATGAAAAATAATCATAATCATAATCATAATCATAACAATAACTCAAAATTAATTTCCTCTAGAGAAATCTGGAAGAATGCTATTAATACTTTATTAACTGCACTTGGTATCGTATAACAATAATTTTTCCTTTGCTTTTTATTATATATTAAAAAAAAAAAAAATTGTATAATAACTTTATGTATTATTAAAAAACCAATAGAAAATATTTTATTAGATAAAAATGGGATGCCGATTAAGTCAAACAGTTTAGTTGTAGAAAATGATACTAAAACTGTTCGAAAGATGATTGAAGGGCAAACTAGCTGTAGGTTACTTATTAATGATTATTAATGATTATTAATGGTTAATGATTGGTTACTTACTTCTTAGTGATTTTAAATTACTTATTAATGATTAGATTACTTTATATTAGATTACTTATTAATGATTATTTACTTATATTAGATTATTTATTAATGATTATCATTATAAAAGCATTAAAAAAAAAACCAACGCTAACAAACACTAATAATAATTTATGATTATTATTATTTATTTTTTTTTTTCTAGCAGATTCAATGATGGAAGAATTTGAAAGTATTTTTGGTAACTTGTCTCCTCTTAAACGAAAACGTGAAGATGAAACCAATGGACATAAAAATAAATCTCAAAAAATTTCAAAATGTTTATCTGTAAAATTGGCCAAAAGTCTTTCATTATCATCAACTGAAGATAATGAATCAAATAACAATAACAATAATAATGATAATGATAATGATAATGAAAATGAATCTTTAAAGATAGAGAACATTAGTGAAATGAATATTAATAATAATAATATTAACAATAATAATCCATTATCACCAACATTGTCATTATCATCATCATCACCATCTAATGGTTTAAATTTATTTCAACGTAATATTAAACGTTGTTCTTCTCGTCGAACATTTAATGGTAAATGTGGTGGTGGTGGTGGTGGTGGTTTTCGAAATCCTTTTGTATCATCAACAACAACAACAACAACAAATAATGATACTTTAGATATGGACATTGTTATTACCGATCAGCAACATGCGACGACGATGACGACTTATGAATCTCAACGAATTCAATTATTACGTCATATATTGTCAGATCCTCTCCCTAGTGACGAAAATTATCTTAATTATTGGAATAATGTCACAGTCACATTATCAGATTGGATCGAATTACAAGCTCAAAAAAAGAATATGAGTTTATTAGAATTTCGAATTCAATTTCATGAACGATTTTTCCAAATGGAATTATCTCTTGTGAAACTTCATAATAATATACCAAAAGTTTATGATGAAATTAGATGTTCGGTTGACATGTTTTTATTGAATGCTGATTGGCTTAGATGTGACTATTGTAAACCTTTCACGGTAAGTTCATACCACATTCATAGTATTTATAATATTCCTCATGTTCTTTATATTCATTCATTCATTATTTCATTCATTATTATTCATTATTTCATTCATTATTATTCATTATTTCATTCATTATTATTCATTATTTCATTCATTATTATTCATTATTTCATTCATTATTATTCATTATTATTCATTATTTCATTCATTATTATTCATTATTTCATTCATTATTTATTTAGCAAATCTTTCCTCAATGGCAAACTTTGGGAAGAAATTTGGAAAACTTTGTACAATATGTAGAAATTGTTGAAGACATGAAAACAATGGTTAGTTCAGAATATTCACAAAGTGGAGATGTTTGTTTAGTTATACAAAAAGCTAAAGAACTTTTAGAATTCAAAAAATCTTTGTATGGAGAAATTTTACAACAGAATGGATTAACATGGAAAAGGTTAGGATTTCCTGTTAGTGATTCATGGTTTTACACCACAAAACAATGGTTACATGGATTAGCATTTCATTGTTTATCAATTATGAATAATGAATTAAATAAATATGAACCAACTAATATTGATGACACGCGTGTAGCAAAGGTAATGAAAATAATTAATCCTTTATTTATTTACTTGTTTATTTATTTATTTATTTATTTATTTGTTTGTTTCTTTATTTTTTTTATTTATTTATTTATTATATATCTTTTTAGATTATGGAAAATGTTACAAGTTGTATCAAAATCATTAAAATCATAGTAGAATTAATTGGAACTTCAAGTAACAAACTTACATTAACCAGTCTCATCCTTGCGACATCATATGTCGAATGGGGATTATCTCAAATTGATAGAATGGAAAATAAAGTTCGATGTGTTGAAATTAGAATGATGCATATTTGTGATAACATTAACCATATCTTACATTATTTACATATTATACAAGACGCCGATGGACAAGATATCATTTTTCCCAGAGAAAATATTATTATTAATAATAATAATAATACTAATAATAATAATAATAGTAATAATAATAATAATAATAATAATAATAATAATGATAATAATAATAATAGTGATGATGATCGTAATAGTAACATTTCATCGGCAGAAAATCAACAAAATCTTTTAATAGTTGAAAAATTTGCTGTTGCATTAGTAGAAGCTGGATTAAGATTATGTGAACATATTACAAAACCTAAAATTAATACAGTGACTGGTCCTAATAACTTTGTATATATGTATTCCGAGTTTGTGGTCAAATTTGTCAATCGGGTAAGATTTTTTATTTTCAATTCTATGATCCTCACGATTATGCGCCTTCTTCATTCAATATATTATATTTCTTATTGTCAAAAACAGACACTTGAATATTCCGGTTTAGAAGAAACAGCAGAATTGAGGATGCGACCTTTACTTGCAAGCCTGAGAAATATGGAAAATGTTAATTAATTGTTTAAAAAATTTTAAAATTCAGATTATTCTAATTATAAAATTTTCTTTAAATAACCCGAATAATATTATGTATAAATTCAATTTACAAAATTTGAACAATAACCAAATGGACAATTAAAATTCCAAAAATAATAAAATAATAATAATGTCAATAATTATAAATAATTATAATGAACATTATAGAAAAAATTCTAAAAATTCTTTAAAATAATGATAAGAGAATAGTTATGATCAATATATGGCAAAGTAACAGAGTTTGAAAAAAAAAACAAATACGTTTCGAATACTGTGTTACATTCTGTACAATAAACCAAATTATACTTTATTATTAAATTATTTTGTCAACTGAAGATACGCGTGATAACTATAGTTTTGTGATATGAATATTATGAATATAGAATTGCAAAGCGAAGTGATTCAGATATAAACTTTATTATAAAAACTTTTTTTTTTTCTGCTATCTATTATCAATTAATAATTTTGGCTATTTAATTTTGAGCTCCACCATGGTTCGCAAATATGTTTCAATTTACAATTGTAGGGTTTGCTTCTGTCAGGGAAAATATCATCNAACAATAACCAAATGGACAATTAAAATTCCAAAAATAATAAAATAATAATAATGTCAATAATTATAAATAATTATAATGAACATTATAGAAAAAATTCTAAAAATTCTTTAAAATAATGATAAGAGAATAGTTATGATCAATATATGGCAAAGTAACAGAGTTTGAAAAAAAAAACAAATACGTTTCGAATACTGTGTTACATTCTGTACAATAAACCAAATTATACTTTATTATTAAATTATTTTGTCAACTGAAGATACGCGTGATAACTATAGTTTTGTGATATGAATATTATGAATATAGAATTGCAAAGCGAAGTGATTCAGATATAAACTTTATTATAAAAACTTTTTTTTTTTCTGCTATCTATTATCAATTAATAATTTTGGCTATTTAATTTTGAGCTCCACCATGGTTCGCAAATATGTTTCAATTTACAATTGTAGGGTTTGCTTCTGTCAGGGAAAATATCATCAAATATATTATGTTTAATTCTATTGGCTTCCATGATTCCATTTGTTTTCTCATACATATCCTATGTAAAATGTTAAAATGGATTAGAGATATAAAAAAGATATAAATATTTCTAAAGGTGNTTCTTTAAAATAATGATAAGAGAATAGTTATGATCAATATATGGCAAAGTAACAGAGTTTGAAAAAAAAAACAAATACGTTTCGAATACTGTGTTACATTCTGTACAATAAACCAAATTATACTTTATTATTAAATTATTTTGTCAACTGAAGATACGCGTGATAACTATAGTTTTGTGATATGAATATTATGAATATAGAATTGCAAAGCGAAGTGATTCAGATATAAACTTTATTATAAAAACTTTTTTTTTTTCTGCTATCTATTATCAATTAATAATTTTGGCTATTTAATTTTGAGCTCCACCATGGTTCGCAAATATGTTTCAATTTACAATTGTAGGGTTTGCTTCTGTCAGGGAAAATATCATCAAATATATTATGTTTAATTCTATTGGCTTCCATGATTCCATTTGTTTTCTCATACATATCCTATGTAAAATGTTAAAATGGATTAGAGATATAAAAAAGATATAAATATTTCTAAAGGTGAACATATTAATCATAAGCTTACCATAACAAACTTGATAATGTTTATGGCGGGTCTCAGTTCCTTGATATGTCGAAGCTCTGTAGGTAATTTAAATTTTGGTCCGGGAAAGACGACATAGTAGCCCTCAACTAAACCCTCAACTAACATCTGACCACTTGTACCAGAAAATTGTATGAAGGGTACATAGATTCTCTCAATCGCATTATCAGTACCATCAGTCAAGTCGAGATTCAACAAACCGTTTAAAATTGATTGATTAATTCGACCAAAACGACAACGATCACCTATTATTTTGGATGCTGTGGCATTCTCCGAAAAATTCCACTTGCCAATATCTATTCCAGAAGTTGATAAAAAGCGCACATTACATCTGCAACCATTTTCATAGTCTGCACTGGGACAATATGAGTCACCCCTTTTTTTATTTAACACATAAAATTGTAGTATAGATAATATAGATAATAGATAATATAGATAATATAGATAATATAGATAATATAGATATATATAGAGATAGAGGTAGTGAGAAGGGAATCATAAAAAAAAAACAAATAATTATAAATTTTAAATAATACTCACATCCTGTAATATACAATAGAATTAACAGATGATGATAATTGATTAGTGAAAGGTTATTTGATGTTAAATCTCATTTCTCATTTATACTAACCATCTTTGTTGTATTGTAAGACCCTTCCCCAACGTTTGAATAATATATGAACAAGCATTTATCATTACATCAACTTTCGTGTGCGTAGAATCCAGCATATTGTCATCCATGCATTTGAAAATACTATTAAATTAATTTAAATTATTTAAATTATTAGAATTAAATTATTTAAATTATTAGAATTAAATTATTTAAATTATTAGAATTAAATTACTAGAAATTAAATTAATTTAAATTATTAGAATTAAATATCGAAAATAATATAATATAATATAAATAAATATGAATAATATAAAAAATGTATAGTACTCACAAATCAGAGTATATTTTACTAATCTTATACATGTGACTGTTTCTTTCGGAATTACAATGCTTTTGGATACAACTTTCATATGCATCATCTATTCTTTTTTGATTTATCATCTGTAACAAGAATAGTTAATCAATATGAATGTATATAATATATATCATATATATAATGTATATAATGTATATAATGTATATAATGTATATAATGTATATAATGTATATAATGTATGGAACAATCAAAATTTTGAAACATTACAAACTTTTTCGATTAATAAGATAAAGTTTCTTTCGTCTAAAAATATTTCGGGAACTTTTAAAACAGATTCGTGTTTATCCATGATGAATTTTCTATCTTCGATTGAAAACCATTCCTTCATGTGTGTGGATAAATCAATTATTCGTGATGCTCCATAGCATAATGTGGCTTTTTCTATAGCTGTCATACTTTTTTTGTTTTCAATTGTCAACGCATTTGCGATTATTTCCTTAACAACAATTTCGTTGACATTTTGACCCGAGGGCAAAATCCAGTCTTTTTTGTTTTTAAGAATGAAATCAATAACTTCTTGGTGAGTAGGGACACTTTCTTCATCCTTGATATCTTTATCATCTTCTTCTTTATTATCATAATCATTCTCTGATGAGGAATCATCATCTACTCTATTATTCTCCTGTGAGGAATCATCACTTCTGGAAGGACCTCTAGTGGTTTTGATCTGTATTTACGCAAGGCAAGAATAAGGTTTAAGATAAGAAAAAGGTTTATGAAGAAACACTATTCAGAATTATTAATATTTGTACTGACCTTCTTAGTACTGGTTGAAGAAACTGAACCCGCGGTATCATTATCTGTAGTTGATCTTAATGGGCGTTTTCTGATATCCTTCTGTAATAATTATAATAATGCACAGTGAATTAAATAATTGTTTTTTTTTGATACTTATTCATTCCACTCATCATTACCAATTTTGTATTAACCCTTCAAATGTAAGTTTGAAATAATGTCGAAGTGTTAAGAGAACTAACCTCTGTCGATTCGCATTTATCCCAAAACGCTCCAACTTCTTTAAAGGTATTTCGATGATTCTTATAAAATTAGTGAAGTAATTTAGTATATCAGATATAAAAATCCTTCCGAGATCAGACCACAAACAACAAAAAGTTTGTCCAGAGAGTTTGATCCTTTCCCAGGACTACTAGAAGTTCCCCAAACTTTAGAAAAAAACAATAAAAAAGACTTACATTAAACAAGTGTACAAGCGAAACAGCTCTCTTTTTAACTTCTTCCGTACCATGTCTTGCCAGAGAGTCTAGACTTTTACGGAGTACATCTGCTTCTTTTTCGAAAGAACGTGTGAAATCAGTTCGCTTTTGGCGATGTTTATAAAAACCTAAAAAACTATAATTCCCAGGTGGCGTTTCTTCGAAGTAGGTGTCCCACATTGTAAAAAAAAAAAATTGTAATCAAATAATTTTATTACGCGTCAATTTAAAGAATTTATTTTCCAGATTGCAGATCCGATTAAATAAAATAATTATTTTTAATTTTATAACAATGATGAAATAAAGATGTAAACTTTGATAAAATATTTAATACTAATGCTAAAGCTTAATTAGAATGATAAAATCACTATTTAGCTAGTTATTATTCTTCAATGGAATGAATAAAATAAATGATTATTTTAAAATAATTTTATATAATAAANTCGATGATTCTTATAAAATTAGTGAAGTAATTTAGTATATCAGATATAAAAATCCTTCCGAGATCAGACCACAAACAACAAAAAGTTTGTCCAGAGAGTTTGATCCTTTCCCAGGACTACTAGAAGTTCCCCAAACTTTAGAAAAAAACAATAAAAAAGACTTACATTAAACAAGTGTACAAGCGAAACAGCTCTCTTTTTAACTTCTTCCGTACCATGTCTTGCCAGAGAGTCTAGACTTTTACGGAGTACATCTGCTTCTTTTTCGAAAGAACGTGTGAAATCAGTTCGCTTTTGGCGATGTTTATAAAAACCTAAAAAACTATAATTCCCAGGTGGCGTTTCTTCGAAGTAGGTGTCCCACATTGTAAAAAAAAAAAATTGTAATCAAATAATTTTATTACGCGTCAATTTAAAGAATTTATTTTCCAGATTGCAGATCCGATTAAATAAAATAATTATTTTTAATTTTATAACAATGATGAAATAAAGATGTAAACTTTGATAAAATATTTAATACTAATGCTAAAGCTTAATTAGAATGATAAAATCACTATTTAGCTAGTTATTATTCTTCAATGGAATGAATAAAATAAATGATTATTTTAAAATAATTTTATATAATAAAAAAAATATTATTCGTGATAATTATTAAATTTTATAAAATATTTTCTTAACCTGCTATATAAATACAATTTTTCTATCCATCCACGGTAAAAAATTTAACAGAGGATTGTATTTTCGAATTCGTGAGTGAGAAAGCATTATAAATTATTGATAATGTTTCCCAATTATTTTGGGATTTTGAAAAATAATTTGGGCAACATGTTTGTTGAAGTTCATATAAAAAAAACCTTCACCACGCACTTTGGCTGACCACGTGGTCTTCCTTGACTTCCAGCTGCATACCCAACAATGGTTGAGTGTTCCCGCTGGGACAGTTAGTAGCAATATTAATTTAATTCTTCCTCAGTTTTTTAATTTTTTTTTGAACTTTTTGAGGTACAAACTTTAATATAAAGATGTAACTCGTGATGCTAAATATTCTAAACTGTGATAAAGAAAATAAATAAGGCACCACTGCCATAATTGCGATTCATTTCCGTGTATGCCATCAAGAAAGTGACGGTTAACAGTATATTAAACACAATAAAAAAATTATTATATTTTTGCATATTATATTATTTTGGAATATAATATTCAGTAATAAAATTCTACACTAAAATAACAAAGACTATTTTCTATATACATTGTTATAGAAACTTTTGCTCTTTTGTGTGTTGAAGTTTGACAACGCAGTTTATATAATCATGCAAATTGTGTTTGATATAAGAAAATGGACTTTGTAATTTGCGAACTTGTAAAAGCTTTAGGGTCACAGAGTCATTATATTGAGATTCAAGATATACCTTCTCTGACCATAAAATAAGAAAATTTAAATTTACTTACATCTACAGTGTTCATAGCACTTGTCACATAGAATGCAATTTTTTGGACTTGGACATATATCACAGATTTTACCTTGATTAATAAATTATCAAATTTTGTTGAATCTCAAAATTTATAATGACTCAATTTTATAATGACTCTGAAACTTATTCATCTTTAAGATGATTGATTTTTAGATAAAAAAAATTTCTTTAAATATGTATAAAATTTTTTGTACTTTCAAAAAAAAGCCATATTGATTCTGGAAACAATAAAAATAGTTGACATTGTTAAAGAAAATAGTATCAAATTTTTTTATCTTCATTGATTCTAATCATTTTTGAAAACAATAAAAATAGTTTTATATTGTCAAAAAAATAATGTCAACCTTTTTATCTTCATTGTATCTAATCTCTTGCTCCAATTTCCCTTTGTCATATATATGCTTAATTTTCTCTCAGAAAGCTTTTTAAGATAACAAAATATAAATTTAATCTCAATATCAATATATTTTGTCCTATTTTCTTCATACAGTGCACGACACTTAAAGACTGAAATCCTATAATTTGTCCCATTTTTCAAGCCAAAAATCAAATTAGACCTAAATGAACCAAAAAATCGATTTCTGCATACTTTACAAAGAATCACATGACTTCCGAATTTGATCATCACTTTTTATTCGCCAAGAATCAATAATAAAAACGTGATATTCTAATTAACCAATAAAAATTAATTTACGTGATTGTTAGGTCACGTTTTTGTCCCATTGGACATCGGTCATATGAAGGCAGGGCATTTTTGAATCAATATAAGTCAGGAATGAGTAATTATTTTTTTAAAAAGAGGTCGACAGTTTGTAGTAAATTAACTTAGCTTCAAAATGTCAGCTTCCTTTTTTTGGTATTACCTCTGTATCACATTCTATAACCTTTTAAAAATCATCAAATTTAATGCAGTCTTTAAGTGTCGCGCACTGTACTATATATAAACTTTAATTTTTCTTAAAAAGCTTTTTAGGATAGCAAAAAATAAATCTAATTTTAAGTTTAATCTCTTGAAATCAAAATTGTTCTTGGTATTTAACGCTCCAGATCAAGTTCCTATTATACAAAATAAATTTAATCTTAAGTCTAATTTTTTAATATCAAAATTGTCTTTGATATTTAATGTTCCAAATTAAGTTTCCAATATACAAAATAAATTAAACCTTAAATCTAACTGCTTGATATTATACCTGCCGTCCAAATTAGGGATGGTAGGCGCAATACGAATTGAGCCAAGAATTTAGCCAGATTTAATTTAGCCAATTGAGCCTGGAATTTAGCCACAACGCAATTAGGCGCAATGGCTAAATTCTGGCACAAAGGCTAAATAATGACGCAATTCTGATTAGCTGGTGCAATTATAAAATTTATTAAATAATTATTTTTAAATTTTTAAAAATAATTAATTTTAGCTTTAATTTCAAATCAATTTTACATAACTAGGAACGATTTTCTACTATGATATTTCTATGACAGATCGAAAGATCTGATTATTAGCTACAAGATGATATATATTTTATTCCTGTAGCATTAAAATTGACCAAATTATAGCTATTTTAAAACAATATATTAAAATTTTTTTTTTTTTTAAACAGCAAGTGAGGTCTCATTTATTTATAAAATATGCATAACAAAATACAAAGTATCTTACATATAATAAATAAACTGACTAAATTTTATATTAAAATTACCATCTGATCAGCCACCCCAAAGGAAAGACCCAATGAAAATACCAGAACAACCTGGTAAGTTGCTAAAACTAAAAAATTTATTTTTCCTATTTAGTGTGTTGTTGTTAACACCTGACAGTCCCCTCCTACCCAACTCCTTAAAAGAAACAACATCTTACACCACACAAAAATTTAAAAATTAAAATTCATCCACAACCCCTACACATCTCAAGGAACAACTTCCCACTCCTTCCAATTTCGAGTCAACGAACCGACGATCATATTTGACATTATAATATCCCACTACTCATATTTGTAGAGAACCCATTTAATTCTTCCAGCAAGGAACATATTGGTAATAACGGCGAGTCCTTAGAATTCTGTCCTTTATCAAACCGGTTCCCTCCCATTAACATGGTATTCGAATTATAAAATTCTCCCAGTATGTATTGTTGGTGCTTGCGATAGTTTCTATAAATTGGTGTCAATAACGAATCCAAAGATCCTCCCAGGTATCCGCAGTCCATAGTCTCGGTCCTCGGAAAATGAATTGTCTTCAGCCGAAGTTTACTTAATCCTAACTGTCAACGAACGTACCTATCTTATTACGCTGGTTTAACGAAACTTACGTTTCTTCCAGATCCATAGAGCCCCGACTTTGTTTCGAATTAACAAGCTCACACCAAACATGAAGGCTAATATTATGAGTCTGAAAAAACTTAAAACAACTGATTACAGCATCCGAACAACCCAACAACTAACCCTCTATTCAATATCAGCAACTCACGCCCCGGCGACAACTAAAAAACATCACACACCCCCATCCTCCCACAAAACATCACATCCCCTGCATCTCCGCCAATCATCCCCTTAAGTATCACCATACCACACTTTTATATCAATGCGTCACCCCTTGATCGACAAGATCGACAATCAGGGTCAAACCGAAATTTGAAAATTCCCCAAAAACCATCCAAATACATGAAAAATGAAAATTTGTGGCGCAGACCCTTCCCTACCCAAGGACACCAAATAGCTTCATATGATATTTTTAAGTTTCACGTTCATCCAGATACTAACCGGGTCAAGAGAAGGAAGACTAGTCCTTAAAAAATCCGAACTTCCCATCAGGTTTTATCCCCAAGGCCTTTTTCCAGAGCTTATCCGCTAAGTACCATTCNTTGTCTTCAGCCGAAGTTTACTTAATCCTAACTGTCAACGAACGTACCTATCTTATTACGCTGGTTTAACGAAACTTACGTTTCTTCCAGATCCATAGAGCCCCGACTTTGTTTCGAATTAACAAGCTCACACCAAACATGAAGGCTAATATTATGAGTCTGAAAAAACTTAAAACAACTGATTACAGCATCCGAACAACCCAACAACTAACCCTCTATTCAATATCAGCAACTCACGCCCCGGCGACAACTAAAAAACATCACACACCCCCATCCTCCCACAAAACATCACATCCCCTGCATCTCCGCCAATCATCCCCTTAAGTATCACCATACCACACTTTTATATCAATGCGTCACCCCTTGATCGACAAGATCGACAATCAGGGTCAAACCGAAATTTGAAAATTCCCCAAAAACCATCCAAATACATGAAAAATGAAAATTTGTGGCGCAGACCCTTCCCTACCCAAGGACACCAAATAGCTTCATATGATATTTTTAAGTTTCACGTTCATCCAGATACTAACCGGGTCAAGAGAAGGAAGACTAGTCCTTAAAAAATCCGAACTTCCCATCAGGTTTTATCCCCAAGGCCTTTTTCCAGAGCTTATCCGCTAAGTACCATTCTGACCAGTTACCCTCTGTTGTTTATGTTTCTACTTAAAAAAACAAAACCAACTACCACAGCGCCAACGTTCGTTACTCTCCAGTTTTATATCTCACTCTGCTTGTCTAAATCTTATCCGGTTGGAGTAAGAGCAACCTCCGATAAAGACCACTCCCCTTACGAGCACTTAAGTTTTTATTGCGGAGTCATAAGTAGCAGCCGAGAGAAAGAAAGAGTTTTTACAATATATTAAAATATTAATATCGGTAAAATTAATTAATAATTTTATCTGATCAACCTTTTGTCACGTGACCAAAATTATGCCAGCCAATCAGAAATTGCGCCTGAATTTAGCCAGAAAAAAATTAATTAGCCTTTGAGCCAGAATTTAGCCAGCGCAATTTAATTAGCCTTTAAGCCAGAATTTAGTCAGAATTTAGCTGGCGCAAAATTAATTAGTCAAAGGCGCAATTATTGAGCCAGCCTTCATATCAATTGAGCCTTCCACCCTTAGTCCAAATTTAAAATCAAAATGCCAAAATCTCAAATGTTAAAATATCAAATTTCAAATTTCAAATTATAATTAGTATCTTTTGCCAAAATCCCAAATATTAGTAATTTGTATATTTTGATATCTCAAATTTCAAATATTAGTAATTTATATATTTTGGTGTTCTAAATTCTAAATGATTTGAGATTCAGGTAACACGTATACTTGATATCAAAAATTGTCCTTGGTATTTAACATTCTAGAACAAGTTCTTGATATATAAAATATTTTCAAATAAATCTAATCTCTCAAGTATCAAAATAGTTAACTATATATTTTTTTCAAACTTGAGAAGAAAAAGAATCAAGTTCCTGATATACTATTTTCATAGACTTTTTCTTGTAATTTATTAACATACTGAATCATATAATATCCTTTCTTATGCAAATTATATTAACTACAAACAGATCCAGTAGGTTTATCACACTCAGTACAAAGATACCACTTTTTAGCTAAATAATAATATCAATAGCCTTCAGGTCGAGTATATTATACATGTCGTCAAAACAGGTCAAAACTAATTTGATCTTGATTTACACTGGTCGAAATATGAAATATCAGGCACCTATCAGGTACCTAATACATCAGGAAATTTTTTGGGACATAAATTTACAGAAATTTACAGGATCTACAGAAATTTACACCTAAAAAAATCAATTTTTTTGATTTTGATCACTATTTATGAGACAGGGAGCGATTTTTTACTAAGATATTCCTATGACAGATTGAAAGATCTGGTTCTTAGCTACAAGATAATATATGTTTTATTTCTGTAGCATTAATATTTGCGAAGATATTCACGTTTAAAGTTTAACATCTATGAAAAAATTTCTGTGTAAATTTTCTGAAAATTTTCATAATTCTGCCGGAAATTTATGTGACGTCATAGAAATCTCTGGCAGAATTACGAAAATTTTTGAAAAATTTACACAGAAATTTTTTCACAGATGTTAAACTTTAAATGTGAATATCTTCGCGAATATTGATGCTACAGAAATGAAACACATATCATCTTGTAGCTAAGAACCAGATCTTTAATCTGTCATAGAAATATCTTAGTAAAAAATCGCTCACTGTCTCATAAATAGTGATCAAAGTCAAAAAAATTGATTTTTTTAAATGTAAATTTCTGTAAATTTATGTCCCAAAAAGTTTCCTGATGTAGGTATGTGATAGGTACCTGATATCCAACATATTGGGCACCTGATTGATGGTGTTACCGATGAAGGTTTATCCTTCTTAATAAACACGTGAGATGAACAGGAACTCTTGAAATAATATTAAAGATATTATTCAAGAAAACTATTAGTCAAAATAGATACAACTACTACTAATAGGTAGATTCTAGAAGTTAAATAAACTATTGTTAATAAGTATATTGATTAGTGTTAACTACTAATATCACGAGACAGCTATACTTGCACGCAAAATTATTTTGGGACCCCAAAATTGGTATTTTGGGGAAAAAAAGTTGAAATAGTTTTTTATAGAAGACGAAATTATTTTACGAAAAACCTGAAATTTTTTGACCACACAAATTTATTCTTTGATTAAAGATATACATAACTGGGTACTTTTTTTACTTCCATATATAAAATAGATTCTGCATAAATCTCAAAAAGTCGAAATACCTCAAAAATTTAAAATCAATTTTGGAAACATGTATAGAGATAGCGCTCCAAATAATAAAGTAGGTGATTCAATACAAAGGGTTTAGTTATTATTAATAAGATAATAATACTAATAACTTTAAAGTAATAATAACCTTTATTAATGGTAATTGCAAATACAAAAGAGACTAATTTACAAATAAATTAGTTACAAAGGTTTCCTAACTAAATGATAAGATCCTAATTCTAAAAAAATTAAACTCGAACTAAACTCACTGCCTTTATCTCAGGCCAAAATCCATCCTTTATATAACTAATTTTTGGGTCCTTTAAGTCCTTTAGATCCTTTAGGTCCTTTGGATCTTTTGGGTCCTTTAGGTCCTCGTAATATATAATCTACATATTAATTTATTACTATCTATGATAAATCTATTACAGGACACAGTTATACTACACAACTACATATTGATAAATTAATTTATCTTTCGTATTACAGATAAAAATATAAATAATAAATAAATAAATAATTAATTAATTAATTAAGTACTACTAACTAATTATAAATATAATTACAATATAATAAATAATATAAGTTAATAATATATAATAGTAATTAAAATACATTCCAACAATTACTTTGGTAACAACAGTGTAGTCGTTCTGAAGTTCGGGTACATATCGGGTATCTATCGTATACATGTCATCAAAACTAATTTGACCTTGACTCATTTCTTAAAATTTCAATTTTTAATTGCGTCTGATTTAACTAATTACGTCAATTACTAGTAAAAATTAAAATTTGCCTTAACTCAACTCCAATTTTTCTCAATTTTAATTGCGTCTGACTCAATTCAATAGTTTTGACAATATATATAATCTATCGGGTATCTATCAGGCACCAATATTTTGTCATTTTTTTCAAATTATTTATTTTTTATCAGGCACCTATCATTTATATATCGAGTATAGTATATTATTATATATTGGACACAGTATATCTCTGTATATTGGGTACCTATTATCCATATATCAGATATAGTATGTTGCTGTATATCGGACATAGTATATCTCTATATATCAGAACTTTTTTTCTTCAATCGAGTACTTATTGATACCTTTTATTTTATATATATATATTTTTCATTTTTTTATTTTCGAAATAATCACATTTTTTAGTTTATTATATAAAGGATGGATTTTGACCTGAAGCAAGGAGAGCTTGAACTCGAGCTCGAGTTCGAGTCAGAGATTCCTTTAGTCAGTTTTAGTTCAGTTTAGTTTTTAGTTCGAGTTTGTTTAGAATTAAGATTTTATCCTTTAATTAGGAAACCTTTTGTAACTAATTTATTGGTAAATTAGTCTCTTTTGTATTTGCAATTACCATTAATAAAGGTTATTATTACCTTGAAATTATCAGTATTATTACATTATTAATAATAACCAAACCCTTTGTATTGAATCGTCTACTTTATTATTTGGAACGTTGTCTCGTGATATTAGTAGTTAACACTAATCAATACACTTATTAACAGTAGTTTATTTAACTTCTAGAATCTACTTATTAGTAGTGGTTGTATCTATTTTGACTAATAGTTTTCTTGAATAATATCTTTAATATTATTTTTAGGGATGGTAGGCGTAATACGAATTGAGCTAGGAATTTGTCCAGATTTAATTTAGTCAATTGAATCTAGAATTTAATCACGACGCAATTAGGCGCAATGGCTAAATTCTGGCGCAAAGGCTAAATAATGGCGCAATTCTAATTGGCTGACGCAATTATCAGTTACTGGCATGTCCACTGATCGACAAATCAACTGTATATAATAGTATAGTAATTTTTTAGAACCTATAATAAAATTGCTGAAATTTTCACGTTTTTTCAATGATATTATTTAATCTAGATTTTGTACCACTGAAAATGCATTATCAAAAAATTGAGGTTTCAAGTATCTGCACCTGTTCGTTGTATTTAATTTTTATACTATTTTCTCTAGCATAAGAATGGGGAGCCCTAAAGATGAAATCGTGACCGAAATTGCAAACCCGCATGAGCAATTTTAAATGACAAATTTTGATAAATTTTTGACAAATAAAGACAATATATGTGAAATTAGTGAAGAAGAAGCTAAGGGTGGAAGGCTCAATTGATATGAAGGTTGGCTCAATAATTGCGCCTTTGGCTAATTAATTTTGTGCCAGCTAAATTCTGACTAAATTCTGGCTCAAAAGCTAATTAAATTGCGCCGGCTAAATTCTGGCTCAAAGGCTAATTAATTTTTTTCTGGCTAAATTCAGGCGCAATTTCTGATTGGCTGGCGCAATTTTGGTCACGTGACAAAAGGTTAATCAGATAAAATTATTAATTAATTTTACCGATATTAACATTTTAATATATTGTTTTAAAATAGCTATAATTTGGTCAATTTTAATGTTACAGAAATGAAATATATATCATCTTGTAGCTAAAAACCAGATCTTTCGATCTGTCATAGGAATATTATAGTAGAAAATTGCTCTTAGTTACGTAAAATTAATTTGAAATTAAAGCTAAAATTAATTATTTTTAAAAATTTAAAAANATTAGTGAAGAAGAAGCTAAGGGTGGAAGGCTCAATTGATATGAAGGTTGGCTCAATAATTGCGCCTTTGGCTAATTAATTTTGTGCCAGCTAAATTCTGACTAAATTCTGGCTCAAAAGCTAATTAAATTGCGCCGGCTAAATTCTGGCTCAAAGGCTAATTAATTTTTTTCTGGCTAAATTCAGGCGCAATTTCTGATTGGCTGGCGCAATTTTGGTCACGTGACAAAAGGTTAATCAGATAAAATTATTAATTAATTTTACCGATATTAACATTTTAATATATTGTTTTAAAATAGCTATAATTTGGTCAATTTTAATGTTACAGAAATGAAATATATATCATCTTGTAGCTAAAAACCAGATCTTTCGATCTGTCATAGGAATATTATAGTAGAAAATTGCTCTTAGTTACGTAAAATTAATTTGAAATTAAAGCTAAAATTAATTATTTTTAAAAATTTAAAAATAATTATTTAATAAATTTTATAATTACGCCAGCCAATCAGAATTGCGCCATTATTTAGCCTTTGCGCCAGAATTTAGCCATTGCATCTGATTGCGCCGTGGCTAAATTCCAGGCTCAATTGACTAAATTAAATCTGGCTAAATTCCTGGCTCAATTCGTATTGCGCCTACCATCCCTAGAAGAAGCTATTGTTTTTGAATATGACGATGATAGCTTCCTTGCAACATATCAAACAATTGAAAATAGTAATAAAAATGATATCAATTATGAGCTAAATAACAAAATAGACATAGAAGCAATATATGCAACTAATAAAAAAACCATAGAAGAGTTACCAGACTCTTTAGATTCTGAGGAGAATTATATAATACAACAAGAAGCAAAAGGGAAACTCACAGCATGTTGTATTAAGGATTATGAAGATGGAACTTTTCAAAAATGTGGTAGCAAAAAAAGATTGCAGAAATTGTCACAACTAGTTGGAATCTGGAAATTAGATAAAGAAATTGTTGATAGTGTGGAACAAGATTTTTCTTGTCTTGGAGTTTGCATGTCGCATTTTAATTATGATTAATGTATTCACGAACGTAAGGCAAAATCACTTACTTCAATACAAGAAAGTAAACTTTATCATGGACGTTGTGTTTTTTGCATGAAAAATTTTTACTATTTTGGTCGTAGGAAAGGTTGTTATCAGCATTCTTAACTTATTCAAGGAAAGTGCGTTCAAATAGTATGCATTGGGCAAATCAAATGTAATGTATTGAATACTAGTGGTGAAATGTGCAAGTTAGCATTTAACAATATTATTCGACCACGATATATTTGTATTCAATGTTATGAACAACAAGGTGGCCATGTAACTATTAAATGTGGTAAAGGACGGCAAATTCCAGATTGTAATGAAAATGGATTACATAACAATGATACATCGGTTAGTCTTGATTTAATGTCCAAATGGTTAAATTATGTTAGATGATAAAAATTTTTAAAAAAAAATCTTAATTTCTTTTTTAAAAAATGTTTTTTCGCTTATTAAATTTAAAGATAATTCAATTACTTTTCTTCCACCAAGTCTTTTTGTATTACGTGTAATCAGTGATGTTTTCTGGAAGTTGGAAGCACTATTGGACTTCTAATTCCAATCCTTCCAATAGGCTTCCAATTCCAATAAATTTTCATTGGAAGAATTGGAAGATATTTATTATAAGACATATGACATAAATATTATAGAAATTTATTAAATTTTATTATATAATTTATTAAATTTTATTAGTTTAATATTGTATTTGTAAGAATTAAACAAATTTTTAATTCCTATTTGTTTTTTTACCAATTATTGAATATTCATATTCATTTAAAAGAGTATATTAGAAGCATTGGAAATATTGGAACTTCAATTATTATATACAATAGCCAAAGTATTTGATTGGAAGATTTCAATGCANGCTTATTAAATTTAAAGATAATTCAATTACTTTTCTTCCACCAAGTCTTTTTGTATTACGTGTAATCAGTGATGTTTTCTGGAAGTTGGAAGCACTATTGGACTTCTAATTCCAATCCTTCCAATAGGCTTCCAATTCCAATAAATTTTCATTGGAAGAATTGGAAGATATTTATTATAAGACATATGACATAAATATTATAGAAATTTATTAAATTTTATTATATAATTTATTAAATTTTATTAGTTTAATATTGTATTTGTAAGAATTAAACAAATTTTTAATTCCTATTTGTTTTTTTACCAATTATTGAATATTCATATTCATTTAAAAGAGTATATTAGAAGCATTGGAAATATTGGAACTTCAATTATTATATACAATAGCCAAAGTATTTGATTGGAAGATTTCAATGCATGTGAGATATTGGAACTTCCAATTCTTCCAATGGAACTTCCAATGGAACTTCCAATTCCAATAAAATTTCATTGGAAACATATTTTGAACATCACTGCGTGTAATTTTAAAACTTAATCAAATTAACTTAGATTCACATTTACAAATTCAAATTGATGAAAATTCTAGCTTATTGTTAGGTGAAAAATTTGCACAAAAAATATATAGTTCTTATGATGAATTAAAAATTAATAATCAAAAATTACAAAATCCCAATTCACTTATTGAATACCAAAATTTATTTCCTAAATTTCTTATAAATTTTTTTTTTAGTTTTTTTAATTACATATACACATAAAAATTAAAAATAATTAATATAAAACGTCAACAAAGACAACAAAATTCACAAATTCTTAATATTGACAAAATTAATAAAATTATAACCTTTTTAATATCTTGGCTTACCCATATTTCATTTCCTTCTTTAAATCTTTGGATACCTAAATTACTTGCAAGTTTGAGTAGAAAACCAAAAATGTTATACAAGTTTCGGGATTTTTTATCAATTGTTCAAATTATTAGTCACACAGATAGACAAGAATGTAGATTAAAAAAAAAAAGAATGAAATCAGTCGTACCAGCAGAATGCTTACATAATGATCCTAATATTTGGAATATTGCCGTAATTGATAATATCAATTTTAAAGAAAAAACTTTTTATTATGGTAATATATTTAATATTACACGAGAAACATCCCATACCACTTTAAGAATGACGTTTCAAAATTATTTGCCTATACAAATTGAAGATTCTGTTGAAAATACAATAAATCTTACAAAAGAAACTATTTTATTTGGAATGAATGAAAGATGATATATTAGATTTATGGGATACAGTATTGGATAATTTATTACAATTGGAAATAAATAATAATAATGAAATTACTTATAAAACAAATTTTGATATTTTCGAAATCTGGCAAAAATTAATGGATAATTTAGAAAATGGATGTTTTTGTTCTTCACCTAATATCGTAATTATGGATGCAGGTGGAAATTCTAGTTCTGATGAAGGAATTTTTGAATCAGCAAAGATGTATGAAAAAGATTTTTTGTTAAAAAAAAATCAGTATTTGGATATTTGGGCAGATGAGGCAATATTTCGTCGTTTAATCAAACTAATGGAAAGTTGGCCTAACCTAAGACCGTTGTTGGGTCAATGGCATTTATCAAAAGACATGATATCTATTTTAATTACTCTTTTTTCTAGTTATGGAATATTTGATCTTGCCCTTGTATTGGGTATCAAATTTTTAGATAAACTCGAAGCAGTTGTTGACTATTGTGCATCATTACGTGTAATAGAATTAATTTGGACAGCAGTGGCAATTGCAATTCGTATTCATTTAAAAAAAACCAATAGAAATAAGTATAATATTTTGAATAATAATCAAGAAAATATAATTTTAAAAGTTTGGTACCTTTTTTATCAGTGGGGTGGGATTTTTCTAGCACACCGTTTTGGAATTAGAATAGGTAATTATGATATTCAAAAAGATACTTTATCATCATTTGGTCCATTATTTCCAGCAGCGGGAAAATCTAATTATGCATTATCAGTAGTTCATTTTTGTGCAATTTTGAAAAAACATCCCAAGCTAGAAGAAAAATTACAATATGTAGCCTCAGTAAAAATTTCAGATAATAAAAAGGGTTATTTTTTTACTTACAATAAAGCACTTGAAACATTCGGTGTTAAATTTGTAAAACAAAATATAACCGGAAATGTGATTAATCAGGATAATTTAAAAATGCAAATAAGTGCAGCACAAATGGAACATGAATGAATTGAAATATTACTTGCTGAATTCCTTGATGATCTAACATCTTCAACAAGCTTACGTGTAATAGATCAAAGAAAAGAAGAAATGTGGAAATTGATATCTAAACTAGTTACGTGTTTTGATAGTTCTGACTATGATAATTTGTTTCAAATAGCCAAATCAAAAGAATTACATCCAACAGGAGTTGACCGTCTTCAAAAATGTTATGATAATGGTTTAGTTAGGATGAAAAATTTATTTGAAGAAGAGGTTTTGAAGTGTAAACCGCAAAATAAAAAAGGTAGAAGAGCATTAGATATTTTAAAAACAACAATAAAATAAATAAATGAGAAGAAAAAATCAAAAACCAAACAAAACGTTCATTTAAAAAATTTCACAAACCCAGAAATACAAGGCCATCTTGAATCTGTTTCTAATGTTACAATTATAAACGAATCTTTATTAAATACACATGAATAACCTATACATCAGTAAATTTTTTTAAACGTAAGTCTTCGAAGTCCTTCACTCCGATAACCTTCGAATACCTCCAACATAAACGTAATATTTACGAAGGTTATTGGTACCGAAAACCTTCATTTTTATTAATAAAACGTAATACTCCGGAGGTTATTGATATCAATAACCTTCAATAACCTTCACTTTATCATAATAAACGTAATATTTGCGAAGGTTATTGGTCCGATAACCTTCAATAACCTTTGAAAATGAAATTATTACAATAACCTCCGACATAAAAAATTTTCTGATGCAGATTTATCTCACGAACAACCCCCTAAAAGACAAAAAAGGATTAGTACAGAAGAGGAAAAAAGGGTTTTAGAACAATTGGATAAATTTAACTTACTTCCANTTGAAGAAGAGGTTTTGAAGTGTAAACCGCAAAATAAAAAAGGTAGAAGAGCATTAGATATTTTAAAAACAACAATAAAATAAATAAATGAGAAGAAAAAATCAAAAACCAAACAAAACGTTCATTTAAAAAATTTCACAAACCCAGAAATACAAGGCCATCTTGAATCTGTTTCTAATGTTACAATTATAAACGAATCTTTATTAAATACACATGAATAACCTATACATCAGTAAATTTTTTTAAACGTAAGTCTTCGAAGTCCTTCACTCCGATAACCTTCGAATACCTCCAACATAAACGTAATATTTACGAAGGTTATTGGTACCGAAAACCTTCATTTTTATTAATAAAACGTAATACTCCGGAGGTTATTGATATCAATAACCTTCAATAACCTTCACTTTATCATAATAAACGTAATATTTGCGAAGGTTATTGGTCCGATAACCTTCAATAACCTTTGAAAATGAAATTATTACAATAACCTCCGACATAAAAAATTTTCTGATGCAGATTTATCTCACGAACAACCCCCTAAAAGACAAAAAAGGATTAGTACAGAAGAGGAAAAAAGGGTTTTAGAACAATTGGATAAATTTAACTTACTTCCACCAGAAGAAGAATTGAATAAAATTATTGCAGCTTTGAATGGGCTTTCAAGTAAATCGGGCAAGTGAGATAAAAAATGGATCAAAACTTTATGGCGAAATCGACAGCAATCTATTAAAAAAAAGAAGAATATATAAATTTCTTTATATTCTTGTACAAAATTTAAAATATGACTATAATAAAAGTAAAAAATATACCGTTTCTTCACATGTTTGAGTATTTTTCTTTTGCATGCGACTTCAAATGAATAAGAATGAAGGTAATTTATATAAAAAATAATAATGTCTAGAAATACTATGTATATAATAAAAAAAGAGTAAAAGTATAAAAAATTATATTTAAAATTAGTAATAGAAGTATCATAAATAATTTTTATTAGTCACGAATTCGACGTTAAATATAAGAAAGTTCACGTTGTATTAGTGACGAAGTAAAAAAAGATTTGTGTAACCTTATAAATTTTACATATGATCTACAGTTCAATGGACATGCATAGTGACTGTTATAAAATTTATTAAATAATTATTTTTAAATTTTTAAAAATAATTAATTTTAACTTTAATTTCAAATCAATTTTACGTAACTAGGAGCAATTTTTTACTATAATATTCCTATAACAGATCGAAAGATCTGGTTCTTAGCTACAAGATGATATATATTTCATTTCTATAACATTAAAATTTTTTTTTTTTTTTTGGTTGACTAGCGTGGTTTTGTTTTTATTTATTTATCTAATATAAAATTACATACCAGGTACATAAACTTACATTTTGATTTACAAAATAATATAACATTAAAATTTTTTTTTTTTTTGAATGACTAGCTGGGTTAACACCTTTATTAAGTTTGTTTTTACATACAAATATATAATTACATTTTAAATAAAAACTAACTAAAAACACTATATTCCGAAGAGGCAAACACCCCACATTCGTCAATTAAAAAATATACAATCACTGATCGTGACTAAAAAAAACAACTAACACCCCTATACACTCCTTTACGAACAACATCGTACCCACCAATAAACTACTACTCTCCTACAACACCTTAGAGAACAACTTCTCATCCTTTATACTTTAATTTACTCTCCTGGTGTTAACACGGTACTCCAGTAGACCTTCTGGCTATGGCTAGTAGTGGATTAACTCAAGGCGAGTCAACATTGGTATATTACTTTGCGAACCTAAGTTCTCCCACTTGATGTCTCACCCCCGAAAGCTATGTTTCCTCGACGTAACCCTTGCAGATTGTAAGTTAAAGTATCTCGTATCCTTTACTTGTCACTTAGGCTCCAGAAGAGGAAGTATATTTCATGTTGCCGAAGTCGAACATTCTGATACTTGCTGTTTAACTTCTCACGTATAGGTACCCACCGTTATTGACAATATAGATCAAAGTAAGTGACCAAGCGTATCTAAATGTTCCATTGGCGAAAAAAGCACCTGATCGTCACGTGTTAACTTTTCCTCTGGTTGAAAACTAGTGTCCCGTAAACCTTTTTTTGTCACCTAGGCTCCAGGAGAGAAAATGTATCCTATATTACCGAAGTCGAACGTTCTGATATTTGCTGTTTAACTTTTCACGTATAGGTACCCTCATCGAGTACATCTATAGATCAAAGTAAGTGACTTCATTGACGAAAAACTGTTCAAAATGTCACGTGTTGACTATTTCTCCCTGACCAAATTACTATTATACAATCTTATCATATGACCATTAACCCTTTGTTGTGACTATACATGTTCCCAAAATTGATTTTGGATTTTTGAGGTATTTCGACTTTTTGAGATTTATGCAGAATTCATTCTATATATAGAAGTAAAAAAAGTACCCAGTTATATGTATCTTCAATTAAAGAATAAATCTGGGTAGTCAAAAAATTTCGGGTTTTAAGTAAAATAATTTCGTCTTTTATGAAAAACTATTTCGACTTTTTTCTCTAAAATTGCAATTTCGGGACCCCAAAATAATTTTGCGTGCAAGTAGGACCCCGAGCAATCTATAAATAGGTCACATTAGAGTTTGCTTAGTTATCATAGTAAAAATTTTAAAAAGTTGCTTATTTTTAATTAAAATTTAAAAATTTACTTACAAAAATTATATTTTTCCTTTCTTATTTCCTAATTTAGTATTATCTGACCTATTCATAGAT
>PQFF01000266.1:284258-320591 GCA_003547095.1 Diversispora epigaea | reverse complement strand
TTTTTTACTTCTATATATAGAATAGATTCTGCATAAATCTCAAAAAGTCGAAATACCTCAAAAATCCAAAATCAATTTTGGAAACATGTATAATACACATCAGATAATGGTGTATGTACTGGTCCAATGGAAAAAAATAGGACGGTTTTATCATGAATAGGATTCCGATTGATAGCTAAATTTGCTAAGATTTATTAAATATAGGCAGTCGATTTTTTCCGATTTATAAATAGGAATTTCCGATTTATGAATTTTCACAAATAGGATGTCCGATTTATGCATATTTCCGCCATCAATAGGATTCCGATTTTTGTTCATTCGACTAGTGATGCTTTGCTCAGGTAAAGATCAAAATTAATATCTTGTGAAATAATGATGAATATTTAATTATTATTAATATTTTATAAATAGGTTTTTTTAATAACTGAAATAATAATGAATTATGAAGAACCAATGCATCTCGCACTCGTGCAGTGGTATGATTTCAAATCATCGGTAAATCCATATTTATACGAATGCCCATTATTAGAAAAAACAAATATTTTTAATTTAATAGAAATAGAAGCAATAAATGATACATCAGGAAATTTTTTATATCGGAGGTTATTGTTATAATTTCATTTTCAAAGGTTATTGAAGGTTATCGAACCAATAACCTTTGCAAATATTATGTTTATTATGATAAAGTGAAGGTTATTGAAGGTTATCGATATCAATAACCTTCATAGTATTATGTTTTATTAATAAAAATGAAGATTTTCGGTACCAATAACCTTTGTAAATATTACGTTTATATTGGAGGTATTCGAAGGTTATCGGAGTGAAAGACTTCGAAGGTTTACGTTTAAAAAAATTTACTGATGTATAATACATATTATTTCATATTTTAATATAGATAACAAATTTTTAGTAAATAAATTTTTATTTTAAATTTTATAAATAGATAATAAAAAATTTTATAAATAAATAATAAATAATAGTTATTATAATAATATATAGCGTTATATAACGCAAATTTATTAATGTATTTTATATATTGTTACATTTAATCTGTTACACTACAATTTTTTTTTAATTTATTAATTTTGACCAAAGAATAGAATTTAATTGACCTTTTAATTATTACACTACAATCTAAATATTGTTTCTCATATCTTATTACCTATTTTGTATCTTCGCAATTTAAGATAAGTATTATTTATTATAATTGTTTTTATTATTTTTTTTAAACTCAACAAAATGACTAAATTTCAACAAGAAGAAAATTCTTCCATACAAAAAGGTAAAAATTTTGAAATAAAAATAGAAAAATTGTTAACAGATGCGAATATTAAATGTAAAATAACAGGGTAAGTTATATCCTTTCACTGAATATTTGTTGAGTTATTTATATGTTTGAAATTTACGCTGCCACACGAGTACCCTCCATTTGTGAAGACCGTTTGACGTGTATGTGGGGTTAAATCAAAGCGGGTCTTTTACAGTGAATCAAACATATAGTGATAAAAAACAGGAAGCACTCTGTGGCTTTTATATTTGATATAACATATAAAGAACATCCTTCTTATCCTTAATAACGATGATACAAATATTTATTATTAATTAAACATATTTTTAGTGGGCTGGGTGATAAAGGAATAGATATTAAAGGAATGAAAAAAGGTGTAAAATTTATAATAGAATGTAAAAATTGGAGAACAAAAAATATAGGTATCTATATATTTATATATTACAAAATATTATTATTTTTTTCACAAATAATAAAATTGATTATTATAGATCGCAGTATAATAAATCAAATAGAAGGAGTTCTTAGTTGACAATCGAATAGAACTATTGGTATCATCGCAGCTTTTTCTATGAATAAATATATGCTTGGAGCGAAAGAGACAGCTAGAACGTCAATTTATAATGTCATCCTTGTAGACGTGAATAATATTGTTATAGAACTAAATGAAATAATTAACAAAGTTTATAAAAAAAAAATATTTAATTATATTTTAAAATTTATTTTTTATTTATTAATTATATTATTTATTTGTTTATTTTCTTGTGTCAACGGGGATAATAAAATGAATTTAAATATTAATTTTTTTTATTTTAATATAGAATAATATTTTTTATACAATGATATTATAATAAAAAATATTAAATAATATAAATAATATAATTAAATTATATAGCGTTATATAACGCAAATTTATTATTTCTACTATTGTCCTACTATTTCAGCACCTTCAGTATCACTACCTGTTGTATTACCTTCTTCTCGTATAGTATCAGGAGTATCAGGAGATTCAAAAAGTTGAGGAGAAACAAGCCAAGGAGAAACAGGTTGAAAAGAAGCAAACTGAGGAGAAACAAGCCGAGAAGAACCAAGCTGAGAAGAACCAAGCCGAGGAGAACCAAGCCGAGGAGAAAGAACACGACCTCCAGAGGTTCTTCTCCTTTTTGAACTTCTTTCTTTCTCCTCCCATTCTTCAGATTCCTCTTCGGTTGTTTGTTCCGCTTCTAACTCTCCATCTTCAAGCTTTAATGACAGTTTTTTTTGAAGTTTCTGTTAAAAAATATAAAATTATATTAAAAATCATTTATAACGAAATATTACGATTTTTAACAATACACTTACAAAATTTATTTTCATTTGTTTTTTTAATAAATTTTCTGAAATTTGAATCCTCTTTACCTTGGGATTCAAAAAAAGTTGAGCTATTGTGACTATACGTGTTGCCCAAATCCCAAATAATTTGGGATTTGGGACGCCAAAATGCACAAATTACTAGTATTTGGGATTTGGGATTTGGGATTTCGGCAAAAAATACTAATCATAATTTGGGATTTGGGATTTCGGCATTTGGGATTTCGGCATTTGGATTTTGAATTTGGGTGGCAGGTATAATTGTGACACCCCACGCAATATACATATTAGAGATTTTTTTTTTAGATCTCTAAATTCTATCTAAAATAATTTTCATATATGTACAATTATCTGAAAAAACTTCAAATAGCTTGCAGTAGGCATCTTTAACTCTTTGGTCTGACTTCCAAGAATTAATTTTCGCCGGAGAGGATTGGAAATTTATGCGAGGAAGTTGAGATTCTCCAAAGATTTCAAAAATTGCTGACTTGATCCAGGAAACGATTTCACCTCGCATTCTACAAAGTTTTTCTAGCAACTATTAATAAAAATATTTAATATAATAAAATAAAACAAAATATACCATTTTTTATTTAATAAATAGTTCTTACTTTAGTTTTTATTTTTTTGAAAAAACTTGAATGGTGCCACAAGTCTATTGATTTGTAAATATCCGGAAAGTTTTTCCTGATAACGCTTTCAGTTTCTTCTTTCAAATTCTTCTCAGAAGGAAATATATTTACTTTAAAAATATTCGTTGTGATTTGGGTAATTACATCCTTATTTAAAATTATCACAAATATTAATAATATGTTAAAATATAACGTATAAATTAGTTGAAATACTTACTTTTGAAAAATCCAGATCATTGTTTATTTCAGATAGAAGCTCAAAGTTTTTGAGTCTCTTTTTAATATCCATTTGTTCTTTTAAAAGGGAATCCATTTTTTTATCAAGTGAATTGATTTTTGCTATTAATTGTTTCATAGAACTTTCTGAAACATCTTAAAATTGTAAAAATTGATTTTAATAATAATATTAATATATCAATATATCAATAAATAAAATGAATAAATATTTAATTACTAATTTCTTTTCTAGTTGTTTCTCTTTTTTCTTCTTCTTCAACTATAAACGGTGCAGTTGGTTCTGTTTCAGGTCTTGTGCGTCTTGATGTGCTTGATGTGCTTGGTGTGGTGAATGCTGGTAATCCGGCAATGGCGGAAGCAAATATATTTCTATTATGCATTTTACTCATATTGTCTTAATAATATAAAATATTAGGTTTATTTATAATTTATTCTGAAAAAATATTGTTATTTTCTTGAAATAATTTTTTTTTGAATTGAAAAACTTGGAAGAAAACTTTATCCTTAAATAACTTTTGAAAATATTATTTTTAAAATGATAGTAAACAATACAAATATACCTTCGATATACAATAATACATTTAATAATTTAAAATATAATGCAATGTATCACTATTTTAATAAACATATTAATTATTAAATAATACTCATTAAATTATAATCGTATAGATCATAAAAGAATGTCTTATTTCGAGATAATACACAATATATTGCTATTTTTAATATCGCATTCATTATTAAATAATACTCATTAAATTATTATTAAATATTATCATTAAATTATCATTAAATTATCATCGTATTAATTATAAAATAAAGCCTTATTTGAAATACAAAAAAACTCCTCTGAATGCATCTCCCCTAAATACATAACTCCTCTTAATGCATATTATAGGTATGGTTCCATAGTAAGACATACAATTTACATGGAGAATTTGACTGTAATACACAATACACAATATATTGTCATTTTTAATCATCATATTCATTAAAACAATATTCAATATATTGTTATTTTTAATCATCGTATTTATTAAATAATAATCATTAAATTATTAAATACATAAGATAAAACATCTAATAATTTAATAAAATAGTAAGGAAAAATAAAAATTTTAATATATAATTTTTTACAATAAATAATTTTATTTTTGTATTAAATATTTATTATATTTTATGAAAACTTCTACTATATGTCGTGACAAAATAAATAAATATGATTTCTTTGTTTGCATGTGACAAAAAAGAAATATGATATCCTTCGTTATGCTCTGAACAAAAAAAAATAATAATAAATATAATCGTTATATATCGATCTATAATATAGTGTATTGCAAACTATAAGGGTTAATCTTTTATATGATACACACTATTATAATCAATAACGTTCTCGAACAATCCATTATATAACTATTAATACTGAGATTTCGTATAACGATACGTTATATAACGTTATTAGTATATATCGTTCATAATACGTTCTAGAACAAATCGTTCTAGAACGTTATTAATATTGATAATTCACAAACCGTACTAGAATGATCCATTATATAACGTTATTAATACTTATCATTTGTAAAACGTTGTAGAACAGATCATTCTAGAACGTAACGTTTATAATACACAATAAAATGGCGTATATCAAACGCAATAAATACTTTTCGTACTTATTGCATACTAAAATACCTTTATATAATTTCTGATATTGTAAATTTAGAGGGATATATGGTCTAATTCAGTTTTTATTACAAGTACAACTCGTAGTATACAAAGTGAAGGGACTTATGTTATAGACGTAATCATGTCATTACTTCGAGCTAGTTTAGGTGACTTACCAAATAGATATATCTGTTTGAGTACAGCTGAGCGTCAAAGTTTAGTGAGTAAGGTACATCAGGAAATTTTTTATATCGGAGGTTATTGTAATAATTTCATTTTCAAAGGTTATTGAAGGTATACCTGCCGCCCAAATTCAAAATCCAAATGCCGAAATCCCAAATGCCGAAATCCCAAATCCCAAATTATAATTAGTATTTTTTGCCGAAATCCCAAATCCCAAATCCCAAATACTAGTAATTTGTGCATTTTGGCGTCCCAAATCCCAAATTATTTGGGATTTGGGTAACACGTATAATTGAAGGTTATCGATATTAATAACCTCCGGAGTATTACATTTTATTAATAAAAATGAAGGTTTTCGGTANACCGTACTAGAATGATCCATTATATAACGTTATTAATACTTATCATTTGTAAAACGTTGTAGAACAGATCATTCTAGAACGTAACGTTTATAATACACAATAAAATGGCGTATATCAAACGCAATAAATACTTTTCGTACTTATTGCATACTAAAATACCTTTATATAATTTCTGATATTGTAAATTTAGAGGGATATATGGTCTAATTCAGTTTTTATTACAAGTACAACTCGTAGTATACAAAGTGAAGGGACTTATGTTATAGACGTAATCATGTCATTACTTCGAGCTAGTTTAGGTGACTTACCAAATAGATATATCTGTTTGAGTACAGCTGAGCGTCAAAGTTTAGTGAGTAAGGTACATCAGGAAATTTTTTATATCGGAGGTTATTGTAATAATTTCATTTTCAAAGGTTATTGAAGGTATACCTGCCGCCCAAATTCAAAATCCAAATGCCGAAATCCCAAATGCCGAAATCCCAAATCCCAAATTATAATTAGTATTTTTTGCCGAAATCCCAAATCCCAAATCCCAAATACTAGTAATTTGTGCATTTTGGCGTCCCAAATCCCAAATTATTTGGGATTTGGGTAACACGTATAATTGAAGGTTATCGATATTAATAACCTCCGGAGTATTACATTTTATTAATAAAAATGAAGGTTTTCGGTATCAATAACCTTCATAAATATTACGTTTATGTTGGAGGTATTTGAAGGTTATCGGAGTGAAGGACTTCGAAGGCTTACGTTTAAAAAAATTTACTGATGTACGTAGAAATGATAGTACAGGTAAAATAAAAATAAGGAAAAAACCTGATATTATGGTTCTAGAAAATTGTGATGAGAAATTGATGGAGTTTTTATATGTAAAAAGTTCTCGCATTGTCTGTAGTGCCACTAAAAAAGCGGATGATGAGATAAAATTATAGCGAGAATTATTAGATGGGAGTAGTTATATAAGTTCTGTATACAGACCTATTTGTAATCAATTTGGTGTGATCAGGATTCAAGTAGCTGGTGAGAAAATGTATTTAAATGTCCTTATTCATCAGTAAATTTTTTTAAACATAAGCCTTCGAAGTCCTTCACTCCGATAACCTTCAAATACCTTCAACATAAACGTAATATTTACGAAGGTTATTGGTACCGAAAACCTTCATTTTTATTAATAAAACGTAATACTCCGGAGGTTATTGATATTAATAACCTTCAATAATCAATAACCTTTGAAAACGAAATTATTACAATAACCTCCAATATAAAAAATTTCCAAATATTAACGATGCAAACGAAATACCAAGATACTTCCATCTAGAACACGCAGAAATTCCATTAACTTCAGAGGTAAGATGACATACAAAAGCCTTAATAAGATTGCTACTAACTTTGAGAAATATTATAATTGTGAATAAGAATTTGCTTAAACAAGCAATGGAACAGGCTGTTTCACATTCATCCCGAAATACTTCTTCAAGTCCTACTATCACTACATCTAAACACGATTATCAATAAATTTTTTTCGTATATAATATATTTTATCCTGTATTTCTATCATATATATATTTTATTAATAAAGATTTTTGATTAGAGGAATGTATAACGTATCGTGTGTTATTTTTTGTGCTCGGTTACATATGTATCATGGTACAATCAAAATTTCACAAATTCGATATGGAAAATATATAATTTATTTATTATGTAGAAGCATGATAAAACAAGATAATTTCAGAAAAATTGGACATGCATGTCCGGGCGCAGTAATGTGATACAGTAAGCACGTTCGAAAAAATTTCTGTCGCACAGGCATATAATAATTTGAAAATTAAAAGTTATATACTGTATAATACTTTTGAATAAATAGGTGATTCTGACTTTGAAAATTATCAGTTATTTTATATTTAACTATGACGTTATTTCATAAAAGAACTATAGTTATTTTTCTTGCTCTTCTAAACTTCCATTTTATGTTTGGTCAACACTAAAGATGACCGAAACAGCAGATCAATTACTAAGTCATGTCGTTCTGATTTGCCAATGGATCTCGCAAACTTCACGTAATCCAAGTTCAATATTTTCTGCTTATTCACGATTTCCAAGTGACGTGAAAAAATAGGTCAGATTCTTTCGAGGTGTCAGACTTAAACAATATCACATTCCAAGAGGACAATTCCCCATATCCTCAACTATCGCACAATCTTTAAAGGTTGAAAAAGATGCAGAAACTCATTTTTATTTTAATGTTTTAGGGTCAATTCAGACACAAGGAGCGTATTTTGTGGGAGATGTCCTGGATTGTTGGGTTCTCCTGATTATATTTTATGCACTAATGATTCTACCGTTGCCAAGATGCCTCTGAAAATGAAAACGAGATACAATCTAAATTTATGTAATCGTCATCTTTGGTAAATTTATCGAAAGGTTGATCGGGATCAAATAACGAATCAAAATTTCCAATTTAAGAAAAAAATTTTATCACAAGTGTTTGATGTAATGGCCTGTAATGGTCTTCATTACAGCATATTATCAAATTATAGTGATACATACTTTCTCAAGAGAGAGGAAGAAAGTAAAACTACTTTGCATATTTCCCGTGTTGTTCAACCTAATGATACCAATCTGACTTTACGCGAATGCGTTTACTATATCAGCCAACTTGCTATTAGTGATCGTTCTGGTATAAGATTGAAATGTATAAGGGGTAACAATATTTCATCTAATGGTTTTGATGATGCTGATGACACCAATGATAACTCTGATGATAATTCTAATGATCAGGATTACACTGATGATGGTTCTAGCAGTGATGATGTTTTTAGTGATGATGATGGTTCTAGCAATAATTATGATAATGATTATCCTTCGAAAAAGATAAAACGAAATTCGAAAAAGACCGGCAGTAGCAAAAAAGTAATTGCAAGTTCTTCTAAGGGAATTACTACTATAGATGAATACATAGGTGGTGGAACCTTTGGAAAAGTTTTTTCTGGCCTTTATCATGGTCAAGCTGTGGCCTGGAAAACCTGTGATACATATAAGAAAAAAGAAGCAAAAAAATCATTAAGAGTTGAAGCAAATATGTATTTAATTTTAAAGGAATGTCAAGGTATGTATACTCTTTTTATTCCTTTATAATATTTATTGACATTAATTTTTTATATTGCAATAATAATATTAGGAAACATTATTTCATGATTATTATATAAAGGTTATGTTTATGATGGGTATCTTTATGTGTTGACATTATAATTAATTGAGGATGCTCGCCATATTGACCCAGCAAACCTTACGGTAGAGGAAAAGAGAACAATTATGCAACAACTTGAAACAATATCATCAGGAAATTTTTTATGTCGGAGGTTATTGTAATAATTTCGTTTTCAAAGGTTATTGAAGGTTATTGGACCAATAACCTTCGCAAATATTACGTTTATTATGATAAAGTGAAAATTATTGAAGGTTATCGATATCAATAACCTCCGGAGTATTACGTTTTATTAATAAAAATGAAGGTTTTCGGTACCAATAACCTTCGTAAATATTACGTTTATGTTGGAGGTATTCGAAGGTTATTGGAGTGAAGGACTTCGAAGGCTTACGTTTAAAAAAATTTACTGATGATATAGTTACAGCATTTTATACAATGATATTGCTCAAAGGAACATCTTTTTAGAGTCAAAAAGTCATCGATTCTTTTTTATTGATTTCGATCTAAGTAAGTTTGTTGGTACTGAATCAAAAAAATTGTACAAGGAGAAAAAAAAGCTAAAAAAATTGTTACAAATTTGACCATATAGATTTCATTATATTATATCAATATAAAGTAGCGAATGTTTTATCTTCTTTCTACACGAAATAATTAGTTTTTTTTATTTATCATGTATTTTATCAATCAGCATTNGCAAAAAAATCATTAAGAGTTGAAGCAAATATGTATTTAATTTTAAAGGAATGTCAAGGTATGTATACTCTTTTTATTCCTTTATAATATTTATTGACATTAATTTTTTATATTGCAATAATAATATTAGGAAACATTATTTCATGATTATTATATAAAGGTTATGTTTATGATGGGTATCTTTATGTGTTGACATTATAATTAATTGAGGATGCTCGCCATATTGACCCAGCAAACCTTACGGTAGAGGAAAAGAGAACAATTATGCAACAACTTGAAACAATATCATCAGGAAATTTTTTATGTCGGAGGTTATTGTAATAATTTCGTTTTCAAAGGTTATTGAAGGTTATTGGACCAATAACCTTCGCAAATATTACGTTTATTATGATAAAGTGAAAATTATTGAAGGTTATCGATATCAATAACCTCCGGAGTATTACGTTTTATTAATAAAAATGAAGGTTTTCGGTACCAATAACCTTCGTAAATATTACGTTTATGTTGGAGGTATTCGAAGGTTATTGGAGTGAAGGACTTCGAAGGCTTACGTTTAAAAAAATTTACTGATGATATAGTTACAGCATTTTATACAATGATATTGCTCAAAGGAACATCTTTTTAGAGTCAAAAAGTCATCGATTCTTTTTTATTGATTTCGATCTAAGTAAGTTTGTTGGTACTGAATCAAAAAAATTGTACAAGGAGAAAAAAAAGCTAAAAAAATTGTTACAAATTTGACCATATAGATTTCATTATATTATATCAATATAAAGTAGCGAATGTTTTATCTTCTTTCTACACGAAATAATTAGTTTTTTTTATTTATCATGTATTTTATCAATCAGCATTTATTAATAAAGAATTTCAGTTAGAAGAACATACAATGTATCATGAATTATTTTTTCGTGTAAATGAACTACTAGTATTTCGGATAAAAAATCGGTTATATTGTATATCATTTTTTCGTGATGATATATGCATATTTTGATCGAGAATTTTTTCTTGCAAATTTGAACGACCCGAGGTCTGCAAGATTTCTTGGCAAAAGTGATTGGCGTGAAGAATTCTTCACGTGCACATGATTTTATTAAACTTTTGAACATATACGCATCTTGTATAAAACAATGGAAGACGTCCAATCTACAATCGATTTATTGAGGGAATTGAATATCAAACTTGTATCTGATATTGCTGAACTTAGAAAGGAGAATGCTGAGATTCCTGAACTTAGAAAGAAATTTGCAAGAGTCGAGGCTGAGAATATAAAATTAAAGTAAGATAAGGAAGAGATTGAGATCAGATTTGTGAAATTAGAACAGATCGCAAAAGAAAATGTCGAGAATACAAAGTTGAAAGATGGTGAGCTCAATGTCAGAATAGTGGAACTAGAACAGTTGGCAAAAGAAAGTGAAAATTGATTTGTGAAATTGGAACAGAAGCAAACTCAGGTTATCATTAATAAACAGGAAGTATCCCTCGCAAAAAATATTTTACTACCTATCAAAGATCAGTCTGATAAAGATAATGGTATTACTCTCGATTCCTTGTCCAAATATAACTTGACCCAGACCTAAAAGAGTGATTCTAAATCTCTAACTGATCCTGAATCGTCTATCACTTCTTTGCCACAAGATATTATTAATAACGATTCAGCTGAAATTCTAGATTTTGTAAAAAGGAAATATAAAGAACGTGTTAGTGAAGAGATAATGGAGAGAATTAGGAAAAAGAAACTTCAAGATCAAAACTTATCTTCGGATAATAGTTCATCGGATCAATCTAATTTATCGTATGATATATCACAAGAACAGAAAAATAACCAATCAAAGATAAAGTCTCTGTCCCGAGCCAAATTATCTACTGATCAAGCGCAAAGTGACATCCCTGAACTAAGTGATATCTCGTCCCAAATAACAAAAGCTAGTACATTGGTGATAAAAATTCTCTATAATCGGAAAGTAGAACAAGGTTTATTACATAAGTTATTTGAATTTATTAGAGGTACTGATTCCATGCACAGGTCGAAATCTGTATTTCGGGCACCTATCGGACACTTATCGGGAATCTATCGGGGACCTATCGGGCCCCCGATAGGTGTAAATAAATACTAGTCAGGGAGATATCGGTCATTTATAAAAAATCGGGTCCCCGATATATTAAAGTACCCAATATTTTTTTTTAATCAAATTTTTTATATCCCCGATAGGTGTATTAAATATTACCGATATTTATTAAGATACCCGATTTTTGTAATAAATATCAGCTACCCGATATTTATTTACAACTATCGGGTGCACGATATTTATTTTACAACTATTGGGTCACCGATATGTGTAAATAAATAATATCGGGTCATCGATATGTGTAAATAATATCAGGCACCCGATATACATTTTAGCATATCATGTTTTTAACCTTTATTTACGCTTATCAGAAACACAATATTGAATTTCTCGTGTTCAAATATAATATTTACTTCTCAAATCAAGTTTAAATCAAGTTTTCATACATGCTAAGAGATTATTTAAAACAATAAAAATATAACTATGCTTTATTATTTATATGAAAATAATATATATAATATAAATAAAATAAAATAAATTAAACAATAAATCTTCTATTCAACAGAATTATTGAGACATAATTATCGCTTTTTTCCACTCGATAATTTATCTTAATTGCTCGACCATATATTCTATGCACTGCTATAATTGAATCTTGACCTTCCTCACAGTATTCTGCTTTCCATAATTCTGTATTTGACTTTTCGGGTTCCATAAATTTATGTTTAAATCGTATATTAGAGGAAGGCGCATTTTTATACCATTTGACATATGTTAGAAGATGTGTTTTGGGTCTTTTTGGAAGTGTTAGAGTATGTTCGAAATAATATTGTACCTCTCCAGGGTAAACATCACTGCTTCCATCTCTGTATGCTTTCCACTTCGCTAATATAATTGCATTATTTTCATGTCGTCCAGCGATCATGGACCCAAATATTTCATTACCAATTATTAATCTTGCATGTTGGTTCATAGTTACTTCCATACACGTATTTACATCCTTCTTTTTTCTATTATATAATGTTGCATACCATTCGCATAATATTTTTTGAACTTCTATAGGAATACTTACTTTTTCATGCGAAGGCGTTAGCATACGTCCTGGTATAAGTTCAATGCCATAGATCTTATTAGATATATCATGTTTCATTGAGATAAAATACTGTAACTCTTCTCTATCAAATTCATTAGTTACAGCTAAACTGCCGGCAGCTTTCTTTGAAGAAAGAAATTGATGGGACTNCAAATTATCTACTGATCAAGCGCAAAGTGACATCCCTGAACTAAGTGATATCTCGTCCCAAATAACAAAAGCTAGTACATTGGTGATAAAAATTCTCTATAATCGGAAAGTAGAACAAGGTTTATTACATAAGTTATTTGAATTTATTAGAGGTACTGATTCCATGCACAGGTCGAAATCTGTATTTCGGGCACCTATCGGACACTTATCGGGAATCTATCGGGGACCTATCGGGCCCCCGATAGGTGTAAATAAATACTAGTCAGGGAGATATCGGTCATTTATAAAAAATCGGGTCCCCGATATATTAAAGTACCCAATATTTTTTTTTAATCAAATTTTTTATATCCCCGATAGGTGTATTAAATATTACCGATATTTATTAAGATACCCGATTTTTGTAATAAATATCAGCTACCCGATATTTATTTACAACTATCGGGTGCACGATATTTATTTTACAACTATTGGGTCACCGATATGTGTAAATAAATAATATCGGGTCATCGATATGTGTAAATAATATCAGGCACCCGATATACATTTTAGCATATCATGTTTTTAACCTTTATTTACGCTTATCAGAAACACAATATTGAATTTCTCGTGTTCAAATATAATATTTACTTCTCAAATCAAGTTTAAATCAAGTTTTCATACATGCTAAGAGATTATTTAAAACAATAAAAATATAACTATGCTTTATTATTTATATGAAAATAATATATATAATATAAATAAAATAAAATAAATTAAACAATAAATCTTCTATTCAACAGAATTATTGAGACATAATTATCGCTTTTTTCCACTCGATAATTTATCTTAATTGCTCGACCATATATTCTATGCACTGCTATAATTGAATCTTGACCTTCCTCACAGTATTCTGCTTTCCATAATTCTGTATTTGACTTTTCGGGTTCCATAAATTTATGTTTAAATCGTATATTAGAGGAAGGCGCATTTTTATACCATTTGACATATGTTAGAAGATGTGTTTTGGGTCTTTTTGGAAGTGTTAGAGTATGTTCGAAATAATATTGTACCTCTCCAGGGTAAACATCACTGCTTCCATCTCTGTATGCTTTCCACTTCGCTAATATAATTGCATTATTTTCATGTCGTCCAGCGATCATGGACCCAAATATTTCATTACCAATTATTAATCTTGCATGTTGGTTCATAGTTACTTCCATACACGTATTTACATCCTTCTTTTTTCTATTATATAATGTTGCATACCATTCGCATAATATTTTTTGAACTTCTATAGGAATACTTACTTTTTCATGCGAAGGCGTTAGCATACGTCCTGGTATAAGTTCAATGCCATAGATCTTATTAGATATATCATGTTTCATTNTTGAATCTTGACCTTCCTCACAGTATTCTGCTTTCCATAATTCTGTATTTGACTTTTCGGGTTCCATAAATTTATGTTTAAATCGTATATTAGAGGAAGGCGCATTTTTATACCATTTGACATATGTTAGAAGATGTGTTTTGGGTCTTTTTGGAAGTGTTAGAGTATGTTCGAAATAATATTGTACCTCTCCAGGGTAAACATCACTGCTTCCATCTCTGTATGCTTTCCACTTCGCTAATATAATTGCATTATTTTCATGTCGTCCAGCGATCATGGACCCAAATATTTCATTACCAATTATTAATCTTGCATGTTGGTTCATAGTTACTTCCATACACGTATTTACATCCTTCTTTTTTCTATTATATAATGTTGCATACCATTCGCATAATATTTTTTGAACTTCTATAGGAATACTTACTTTTTCATGCGAAGGCGTTAGCATACGTCCTGGTATAAGTTCAATGCCATAGATCTTATTAGATATATCATGTTTCATTGAGATAAAATACTGTAACTCTTCTCTATCAAATTCATTAGTTACAGCTAAACTGCCGGCAGCTTTCTTTGAAGAAAGAAATTGATGGGACTTCTCTAGAAGACCAGATGTCCATTGACGTGTCAGATGATAATTCACAAGCGAATTTTTAAGAACAATTCGCATAAGTTCAGGTTCGATCTGTCGATTACTGTTGGGATATGAACTTATGAAAAGATTTGTGTTAAAATTTTATTTATTATAATTTCGTACACCCGATATGTGTGGCTTACCTATGTATCCATTTAATCGCTCGTACGGGAATAACCAAAAACTATAAACAGAGCCATAATCCCGTATGCATTCAGGAATATGCATTGATAAATGGATATTACTTGTAATAAATTCAGGCCCATAGGTTCTTTCTATATTTATTGACATATCCCTTAATCTTTCTTGGGCTTCTTGCAGATCATCTTCAGTAACAAATCTAGCAACCAATAAGTTACACGCCCGAACAAAATGTTCCAATATCTTTCTATCATTATCATCTAACATGTCCCATAAAATTGTTGTTGCATATATCATAATAAAGGTCTTCCATTNTCTCTATCAAATTCATTAGTTACAGCTAAACTGCCGGCAGCTTTCTTTGAAGAAAGAAATTGATGGGACTTCTCTAGAAGACCAGATGTCCATTGACGTGTCAGATGATAATTCACAAGCGAATTTTTAAGAACAATTCGCATAAGTTCAGGTTCGATCTGTCGATTACTGTTGGGATATGAACTTATGAAAAGATTTGTGTTAAAATTTTATTTATTATAATTTCGTACACCCGATATGTGTGGCTTACCTATGTATCCATTTAATCGCTCGTACGGGAATAACCAAAAACTATAAACAGAGCCATAATCCCGTATGCATTCAGGAATATGCATTGATAAATGGATATTACTTGTAATAAATTCAGGCCCATAGGTTCTTTCTATATTTATTGACATATCCCTTAATCTTTCTTGGGCTTCTTGCAGATCATCTTCAGTAACAAATCTAGCAACCAATAAGTTACACGCCCGAACAAAATGTTCCAATATCTTTCTATCATTATCATCTAACATGTCCCATAAAATTGTTGTTGCATATATCATAATAAAGGTCTTCCATTGGTCAGCAGTGATCTTTGAAAATCCTTCTCCGATAGCAATCTTTGAAGGGATTCGACCAATATCAGATGGAAGTTGAACGTTATCCATCCTTTTCTGTGCTGTACGAAGTTGCTCAGAATTTAACTTATTTTCTTTAATAAATATGGATTGAATAATCCATTTTGCAATTCCAAGGAACAAGCAATGCATTGGATCCACTACTGCAAATCTGATCGGATCCATGTAAGGGAAACGAAGCAATTCAGACCATCGCACTCTGTTTATTTTAAAATAAGCTTCTCTTGTTCCTTTGGTGTCACATTTAAGCCATTCTTGAGCATATTGTCTATGTTTTTGGGGTCTGCAGATTCTGTAATCCATTGTTCATAATCATGCATGCCACCATAATGAGTTTTTTTGAACTTCTCACTATATCGGCCTCTTTTCGGGCACCTGTGATATTTCATTACTGCAGATCCATGCCCAAATAACTTTTGTGTAGCTGGAATATCGGAAGAACCTACTATTATTGCAACTCTTATATCAAGCCCATCTTTATTTTCAAATGTAACAGGAACTTTCCACCCTTCCCATAATTCCTTAAGTTCATCAACTATCGGAAATAGATAATGGTTTATTTGGTTTTTATCGGCTTCTTTAGGTCTAGGTAGAAAGCCTAAATAAATAATATTTTCGGGTTTATTTCTTTCTGCCCTCGGAAGATTACATATTGTGACACCGTGCATTGATATTTATTAGTATTTATTATTATTTAGTTATATATTTATTCTTATATGTATTACCTTTGAATTTATAAATAGAGTAGATCAGTAGTACCGATTAGTAAGTACTACATTTGAAGGATTATCACTATGAATTTACCTAGGTATATACCCAGATACGATACCTAAGGAAATACTCAGGTAAATACTTGTAAAGATAAAGGAAATTGTGTTATTAGGAAAAGAACCAATCTAAAGGAAGGAATGGTAAGGTTATCTGTGACGCAGGAAGTGTCTGAGAAGATATAAATACAGGTCCTTTTTAAATTGAGTTCAACAGAAGTTCGAAGTTAGAGTTCAGTTTAGTTAATACAGTTTACCTTTAGTTTTTATAAGTTCTTTTAATCCCTTCAGTTCTTAACTTTCTTATTCTATTTTATTTTCTTAAACTCTTTATATTATTTATCTTTATTTATTATCTTTATATATATTATCCCGCATTATTACTTAATAAAGTTATCATTTTATTGAAACCTTTGTATATTTTATCGCTGTTTAAACCTTTTACATATACGCTTTGCACAAGTAATACAAACTAATTTGGCATGTAAAAGACCCTGTCACAATAAAGAACTCACTCACCTTTGCCTCTCTTACCTAACTTTGTAATTTGCTGTGGATTGATCAAGAAGATCTCCCGAAGCAGCACGATATTACTTAACTTGTAGGATAGTTTTTGTTAGGAAAGATTCTTTAATCTTCAGAACATTGTCGTAAAGGGCACGCGACAAATTGGTGCCTCCTGTGAGGTTGTAAATAAATTAGTTTAATTTACATAATTTAATTTTAAAGAATTTTATTTATATTTTTATTTTATTATTTTTTTTCGTATATATATATTTCCTATTTATGATTCAATCAGAAGAATTAAATAAATTAATTAGTGAATTATCAGAAGTTTATAGTAGTAGAGTTAGAAAAATAGTTCAAGAAACTTCTAGTTTTAGTACATCAGAACTTAAAGAGTTACAATATATTAGAAAACAACTTAACCTTTTATTCCAAATAAGAGATAATTGCTTAAAAGTACTTGAAGACTTAGAATTACTCAATTTATATTCTTCTTTATCTTATTAGTTATATTTAATTTATACGTGTTGCCCAAATCCCAAATAATTTGGGATTTGGGACGTCAAAATGCACAAATTACTAGTATTTGGGATTTGGGATTTGGGATTTGGGATTTCGGCAAAAAATACTAATTATAATTTGGGATTTGGGATTTGGGATTTCGGCATTTGGAATTTCAGCATTTGAATTTTGAATTTGGGTGGCAGGTATAATTTAATTAACATAGTAATATCATAGTATATATCCTATAACATATCTATTAGTTTATTAAAGTAGTATTTTTATATAATGGCAAATCCTCAAGTAACCCAGCAATTAGTTACAGTCCTAAATCGATTGGGAGATAGAATGGAAATAAGGAATATAATTCCAATGCCCCAATTTTATGGAGAAGTCCAAGATCCAGTAGAATGGCTGGAAGAATTTGAAAGATGTGCTCAAATAAATAACTATGATAACGCCTACAAAATAAATACAGTTCAAGGATATTTATTAAATGAAGCACAAACATGGTTTACCTCTTTTGAAACTACACGAGGTCAATTTCAATCTTGGCAAACCCGCAACAACCGTCCTTTTGTACAACACTTTTTACACAAGTTTAGAACTCCAAACAGAGTTCTCCAATGGCGCTCTGAATTAAACAACAGAATGCAAGGACCAACAGAATCTATTGACCAATATGCTCAAGTAATAAAGAAATTAATTAGAAGAATAGATTATGATAATAATTGATCAGAATCTGACCGAATTTATAATTTTACAAAAGGATTAAGAAAAGAAATTGCCTTCCAAATCCGACCACAATTGGTTTTTCAACATAATATTACTCTAGAACAGACCATAGAAGCTGCCAGACAATTGGAAGAAAATAATTTAACACATCCTGAAATCTTTGCAGGAATGTATGGAACAGGATATAATTCTGTACCCACTCACAATCAATTTCCTCAACAAACTCCAATGCAAAACTCTGTTGAAAATGCTGTTAATAATGCATTAGCCCCAATCCTCCAAGCATTAGGAAATCTTAACCTGAACCAAGGAAGCAGTAATATAGGAGTCACAAATCAACCCTCTCAACCTAACTGACCAAATAATAACAATAACCTTGGTAACAATAATGGAAACAATAGACAATAAAGAAGACCAGTAACTTGTTACAAATGTAATCAAATTGGACATTATACAAGGAATTGCCCTGCTCCAATTAATAATCAAAATATACCACCGCAAGTAAATAACCAAGTACCAGTAAATCAGAATAATAATAATAATATGTATGCAGCACATTTGTTTGCACAGCAACAACCTTATCAACAACCACAACAGCAAGTGTACCAAATGCAAGTACCTCCAGTTCCTTAGCAACAAGTACCACAAATGCAACAAAATCGCAATATCCCTGTAGTCCCTGTTCAACAACCTTTACAAAATAACAACCAGCAAGTGTTGGTAGGAATGCAAGATAATAATACTACCCAGATAGAGGAACAAGTTTTCCCTGTACCGCATTTAAACTATTAAGCGTACCCCAGGAGGGTGGGAGTACGACTGATGATAAAATCCTCTCATTTACAGGAGAAGAATCTCAACATGGCAAACTGCAACAAAGAATATTTGGTCAAAGAAATACAAATGAAATGGAAGTAGAAGATGTGCTTATACCAAATAAATCAGAAGGAAGTAAAACTACCGGAAAGAAAGGAAAACGAAAGGACAAGCAGAAGAGAAAAAGGGAAGACAAAAACTAACTTGGGCTGAATTACCCCTGATAGACCAAAAGACAATGCCTTATTCAATAGTAGAAGATCTATTACATTGCAAATCCAACATTACATTGGGACAATTGGCTAGTATACCCAAATATAAAAATAAGTTAAGAAAAGCCATAACTCCAAGAAGAAAAAGACCACCCAAACTTAAAGATGAGAAAGAAGAAGTTAAAACCCAAAGTGCCTCTTATAGTAACACTCCTATGATTTGTAAAGGACAAGTAGGAGGATGGACCATAGATATTATTTTGGATAGTAGTTCTTCTGTCAGTATAATGTCTAAGAAATTTCTTGATCATTTAGAAAAGAAACCAAGTCGACAATCAAATAGAATGATCACAGGAATACATGGAAATAGGAAATCCAGTTTGGGAATAATAGATAATATAGCTGTACATATTGGAGATGTAGTAGTATCCACAGATATGGAAGTAATTGATACTCAATCCTACACCTTGGTATTAGAAACAGATTGGTTACGAAAAGCAAATGCAGTAATCAACTACAAAGATTCACAAGTAACAATATTTGATGGTAACAGAAGAGCACAAGTTTCCTGCAGAAATTCTACTGCACCCTTACTAGTACAAGAAGAAAATGAAGAGGAAGAATCTGATGAGGAAGATTATGAAGATAATGATGAAGAAGAAGATGAAAATAATACAAATTTAGTATTAGTAATGAATGAGGAAGAAAGTCCTAATCAACACTTCTACAAATTTACTCCTTGGGGAATTGAGATAGACCATGAAACTTTTACATGGCAAGAATATGATTACATGAACCGTCAATTTAATCCTTGGCTAACAAATCAGAAGTACAGACATCAGATAAAACATTAGTTTGAAGGACCTGATAAAAATTGTTGGTGCCAAAAACACTTACATACAGGAAGTGACAGATGTGCAGATTGTTACAATGAATATTCCCAATGGGAAACTATCCAAACTATCCCTATACAAGAAATCTGCAATGCCCAATCCTTATTAGTATCTGGAGGAGCAGAAGAATTAGCCCAAAATGAATATAATTTTATTGTTCAAGACATCTTGGAGAAATATCCACAAGCTGTAGCCAAAGACTTAACTCAATTAGGCCGTACTAACATAGTAACTCATCACATTGATACAGGTGATGCAAGAGAAATAAAACAACATTATTACAGGATATCCCCCAAACACGAGTCTTTTATAAAGGAAGAAATAGAACGCCTTAAACAACAAGGACTTATTGTACCTTCACATAGCCCATGGACTTCACCTGCCTTGGTAGTTGGAAAGGCAAATGAAAAATTAAGACTGGTGGTAGATTACCGACAACTGAATAAAGTGACAAAACCAGATGCATATTCACTCCCAAAAATCTCTGATATGCTAGATGCTCTCGCTCACTGTCGATACTTTTCAACTTTAGACTTGACTTCTGGATTCTGGCAAGTTGCAATGAATGCTCAGAACCAAGAGAAGACTGCCTTCAGCACTAAATTTGGAACTTATGAATTTACTGTAATGCCCTTTGGTCTAATGAATGCTTCCGCTACTTTCCAAAGATTAATGGATAATGTGTTCTATGACATCACTTGGAAGTTTGCTCTAGTGTATATGGATGACATTATCATCTATTCCAAATCCCTTGAAGATCACTGTGCTCATCTTGAACAAGTTCTACAACTTTTAATAAAGGCAGGACTAAAGTTAAATCCTGATAAGTGTGATTTCTTTAGGAAACAGATACTTTTCTTGGGACATATGGTCTCAGAAGAAGGAATAAAACCCAACCCAACTTTGGTTGAGAAAATCAAAGAATGTCCACAACCAAATACCAAACGAAAAGTAAGATCTTTTCTAGAACTTGCCTCATATTATAGGAGATTTATCAAGGATTTCTCCAAAATTGCTAAACCTTTGTATGACTTAACAAAACAAAATGAAACTTTCCGCTGGACGGATACTTGCCAAGCAGCCTTTGAACATTTGAGAACCTGTTTAACTACACAACCCATTGTAATTTACCCTGACTTTGCCAGACCTTTTATTTTACATACTGNTATTCACTCCCAAAAATCTCTGATATGCTAGATGCTCTCGCTCACTGTCGATACTTTTCAACTTTAGACTTGACTTCTGGATTCTGGCAAGTTGCAATGAATGCTCAGAACCAAGAGAAGACTGCCTTCAGCACTAAATTTGGAACTTATGAATTTACTGTAATGCCCTTTGGTCTAATGAATGCTTCCGCTACTTTCCAAAGATTAATGGATAATGTGTTCTATGACATCACTTGGAAGTTTGCTCTAGTGTATATGGATGACATTATCATCTATTCCAAATCCCTTGAAGATCACTGTGCTCATCTTGAACAAGTTTTACAACTCTTAATAAAGGCAGGATTAAAGTTAAATCCTGATAAGTGTGATTTCTTTAGGAAACAGATACTTTTCTTGGGACATATGGTCTCAGAAGAAGGAATAAAACCCAACCCAACTTTGGTTGAGAAAATCAAAGAATGTCCACAACCAAATACCAAACGAAAAGTAAGATCTTTTCTAGAACTTGCCTCATATTATAGGAGATTTATCAAGGATTTCTCCAAAATTGCTAAACCTTTGTATGACTTAACAAAACAAAATGAAACTTTCCGCTGGACGGATACTTGCCAAGCAGCCTTTGAACATTTGAGAACCTGTTTAACTACACAACCCATTGTAATTTACCCTGACTTTGCCAGACCTTTTATTTTACATACTGATGCCTCTGATTATGCTGTTGAAGCTGTCCTAGCTCAGGTAGATGACAACAAAAGAGAACATATTATTGCTTATGCCAGCCGAATACTAAATGATGCCGAACGAAATTATACTGTGACTGAGAAGGAATGTCTCGCCATTATTTGGGCCACCAAGTACTTTCACCATTTTTTACAAGGACATGAATTCAGTATAATAACAGATCATGAAGTTATACCGTGGTTAAAGAAATATAAACAACCTAAAGGACGACTCGCCAGATGGATAATTCATTTGTCAGAATATGACCCTTACACTATTATTAAGAGAAGAGGAAGTGATCATACAAATGCAGATGCGCTCTCAAGATTAGAAACTAGCCCAGTAGATAGCTTACTTTCTTTCTTATATTAATCCCCTTATATATATATTAAAACCACACAAGTCAAATGGACTTGAAAGCGTATAATGAATTTATTGATTACTTACTTAGACATAATTATCCTGATAACTCCACCCCTCAAGAAAAACAAAATTTGGCAAGAAAAGCAATACAGTATACAGTAGAAAATGGCATTTTATTTAGAAAGAATAAACAGAAACCAAAACAACCCCTTCGAGTAATTACTCTGCAGGACAGAGAAAAGATATTATATAATTTATATTCCTCCCCTTTGGCAGGACATTTTGGAATAAAGAAAACAATAGAAAAGGCAATTGAAAGATATTATTGGCCTTACATGGGAAGAGATATTAAAGAATATATCCAATCTTGTAATAGCTGTCAAAGATTTGGAAAACCTCAAAAGATACAGTTAACACAATCAATACCAGTAGTTTAACCTTTTTATCAAATAGGAATAGATTATGTAGGTCCATTAAATCCTACACCAGATGGAAATAAATATATATTAGTAGCCGTAGATTATTTCACTAAGTGGCCAGAAGCTAAAGCAGTAAAAGAAGCCACCGCAAAAGAAACAGCACAATTTTTATATGAAACAATTATTTGTCAACATGGAACCCCTTCAATAATACTCTCAGATAGAGGATCTCATTTTGTCAATGATACTATTAAATTGATGAAAGAAGAAATTGGATTTCGACATAAACTTGCTTCAGCCTATCATCCCTAGACAAATGGATTAACAGAAAGATTCAATGGAACTTTATGTAGAGCCCTTGCTAAAAGTTTGCAAAACAATGAATCAAATTGGGACCAATTACTCCCTAGTATTTTATTTGCCTATAGAACTCTTAAACAAGAATTCACTCAGCAAACCCTCTTTTTCCTAGTACATGGAAGAGAAGCACAATTACCGATAGATTTGGAAATCCAAGAACAAAATTTAGAGCCTATTACTAATTTTGATGAATTCCTGAAAAGAAGAATTAGTGCTTTAAAAGAAGTTTTTATTGATACACAAATAATGAACCTTAGAAATATTCAACATGCCCAAGAGCGACAAAGAGAGCGACAAGTGAAACTTAGAAAAGCCCATACTTACAAAATAGGAGATATAGTTTTACTGTACGACTCTGCTAAACAAAACCTTCATGGAGATAAATTTTTCATAAGATGGACAGGACCCTTTTGGATTGACAAAATTTTGGGAAGTAGCACATACCTAATTCGTGATAAATTAGGAGTAGTAAGACAGAGACCAGTTCATGTGGAAAGACTAAAACATTATAAACAAAGGTACCTTGTGGAACCACATGTAATAATTACCCCCAATTTAGCATAAAATTAATTTAATGCAAATCCATGAAATTAGTATAAATAGTAGATCGATACTATGGGTAATTTTAGTTCGAAGTAAAATGGAATTACAATTGTCAGATACCCAACAACAAAAGTTATTCGAATTATATCAAATCCTTCAGGTTCCCCCAAATGAAATAAATATTCAAATGAGCTCTGGAAAAATCCAAGTAAAGTGTAATGAAATTGAAACCACCCTGTTAGTCCCCATCCTTAACAAGAAAAGGAATGTAGAACCATTTGTAAATGAAGCATATGATGCAGATATCGACCTAGATATGACTGTCAAAGATGAAGAAGACCTAATTAAACTTTTACAATATGTTTCTGATCCCCATATGACAAATGGACAGAAAATATTAGCGTATTCAAAAATTTGGGAAAAATGTAACCGAAGAGTAAAAGAAGAAGGAACTTCTCTCCTAACAATAAAAAGAGAACTTGAATCTCTTACAAACAAAAATAGTGGAAGGATCATGAGAATCGCAAAAAGAGCTCATAAAGTTATGAAAATAATGGGAGATTTCTTCCCGAGAAAATTAAAGTTAATAACCCCTACCTGGTTACAACATGTTAAAAGGGATGACTTTAAAAGTTTCTTAGTACAAACTCAAATCAAATATAGAGAAGGAATCGAGCATCTCGCAGGAGCTCGAAATTAAAGGAAGAAATGTTGTGACACCGTGCATTGATATTTATTAGTATTTATTATTATTTAGTTATATATTTATTCTTATATGTATTACCTTTGAATTTATAAATAAAGTAGATCAGTAGTACCGATTAGTAAGTACTACATTTGAAGGATTATCACTATGAATTTACTTAGGTATATACCCAGGTACGATATCTAGGGAAATACTCAGGTAAATACTTGTAAAGATAAAGGAAATTGTGTTATTAGGAAAAGAACCAATCTAAAGGAAGGAATGGTAAGGTTATCTGTGACGCAGGAAGTGTCTGAGAAGATATAAATACAGGTCCTTTTTAGATTGAGTTCGACAGAAGTTCGAAGTTAGAGTTCAGTTTAGTTAATACAGTTTACCTTTAGTTTTTATAAGTCCTTTTAATCCCTTCAGTTCTTAACTTTCTTATTCTATTTTATTTTCTTAAACTCTTTATATTATTTATCTTTATTTATTATCTTTATATATATTATCCCGCATTATTACTTAATAAAGTTATCATTTTATTGAAACCTTTGTATATTTTATNACAACATGTTAAAAGGGATGACTTTAAAAGTTTCTTAGTACAAACTCAAATCAAATATAGAGAAGGAATCGAGCATCTCGCAGGAGCTCGAAATTAAAGGAAGAAATGTTGTGACACCGTGCATTGATATTTATTAGTATTTATTATTATTTAGTTATATATTTATTCTTATATGTATTACCTTTGAATTTATAAATAAAGTAGATCAGTAGTACCGATTAGTAAGTACTACATTTGAAGGATTATCACTATGAATTTACTTAGGTATATACCCAGGTACGATATCTAGGGAAATACTCAGGTAAATACTTGTAAAGATAAAGGAAATTGTGTTATTAGGAAAAGAACCAATCTAAAGGAAGGAATGGTAAGGTTATCTGTGACGCAGGAAGTGTCTGAGAAGATATAAATACAGGTCCTTTTTAGATTGAGTTCGACAGAAGTTCGAAGTTAGAGTTCAGTTTAGTTAATACAGTTTACCTTTAGTTTTTATAAGTCCTTTTAATCCCTTCAGTTCTTAACTTTCTTATTCTATTTTATTTTCTTAAACTCTTTATATTATTTATCTTTATTTATTATCTTTATATATATTATCCCGCATTATTACTTAATAAAGTTATCATTTTATTGAAACCTTTGTATATTTTATCGCTGTTTAAACCTTTTACATATACACTTTGCACAAGTAATACAAACTAACTTGGCGTGTAAAAGACCCTGTCACAATAAAGAACTCACTCACCTTTGCCTCTTTTATCTAACTTTGTAATTTGCTGTAGATTGATCAAGAAGATCTCTCGAAGCAGCACGATATTACTTAACTTGTAGGATAGTTTTTGTTAGGAAAGATTCTTTAACCTTCAGAACATTGTCGTAAAGGGCACGCGACAATATCGAAGCATAAATAGCACCAGTGCTGTGTTGTGTATATTTAAAGGGTTGGAACCAGTCCAAATTTATTAATAGACCTAAATTCGAAGTAGCAGTTTCTTTACTAAAAAATTTGCTTCTATCAAAAGGAAATGTATTCCATACTTTTCCATCATATATATCGGCATAAATATTATTATCATAATTTCTTGTACCCGATTGTTCTAGCATTTTTTCAAAACCGGATCTTTGGTACAAGAGACTTAATTGTTGCTTAATTAAGGGCTTAGGGTATAGCATTCAGGGATAGCTACCATATTTTTCATATTTTTTTTGAGGGAGGAGAGTTCATTATTGCATAACTTCTTACGGGAAGATACCGGATTATTAGAATATTCTTCATAATGGCAATTCATAATTGTCAACTTATTGTTTTCTTTATAATTGTATATAATCTTAGAATCATATAATTTATGACAGTTTGTACAAACTGCCATCCTTAATTTTGGTTGAAAAATTTCTAACCTCTTTTTTGCTAAATACAAAGATGCAGGAAATTCCCAGAACTTAGAATCATCTATAGATTTGAGCATAACATTTAAAAATTTAATTAACGCCTCCAGGGCATTATCAGATAATCGATATCGTTGTTGAAACTTAAATAACCAGATAAGTATCTCTATATCTATCTTATCTTCTAGTTCTACTCCTTCATAATTTTCGTTCTCTTCTTCTAGCTCAGGTGTAATAAATAAATTATTTTCTTCAAATACTTCTTCGTGCTCATTTTCTGATTCTACATTCACATCTAATTCTTCATCATCCTCTCGGTCATCAATCAATTCATTATCATCATCACGATATTCTTCAAGGTCATCAATTAATTCATTGTTTTCATTGTTTTCATTATCACCTAAATCATACAAAAGCATATCATCAAATATATCAGGAGTCTCTTCTATAAGTGGATTATGAAATTGATCATTTTTGAATCACGATGATGATGCCACAATGATTTCATCATTAAGATCCATCCCTGAAAGCATATTACTTATTGATATATCCCTTTTTAATTTAGGTAAACGAGCAGTTTCTTCATCTGGAATGAACTGTCGGGAGCTTCTTTTTCTTTTCTTGCTACTCATGATTAACAATACATTTTCATTTTCTAAGAAAGGTAATAAATGTTACACAAAATAAAAATTGATATATCGGGCACCTGAAAAATGAAAATTTGATATATCAGGTGCCCGATTTGGTAATAACAACATTGCAATTTAATAAACTTACTATATTTTCTTGATTCAATCCTTGCTAACTGATTCTTTCTTGAACTTTTAGATTTCCACAATTCTTTATTATTAGCATGNAATTCATTATCATCATCACGATATTCTTCAAGGTCATCAATTAATTCATTATCATCATCACGATATTCTTCAAGGTCATCAATTAATTCATTGTTTTCATTGTTTTCATTATCACCTAAATCATACAAAAGCATATCATCAAATATATCAGGAGTCTCTTCTATAAGTGGATTATGAAATTGATCATTTTTGAATCACGATGATGATGCCACAATGATTTCATCATTAAGATCCATCCCTGAAAGCATATTACTTATTGATATATCCCTTTTTAATTTAGGTAAACGAGCAGTTTCTTCATCTGGAATGAACTGTCGGGAGCTTCTTTTTCTTTTCTTGCTACTCATGATTAACAATACATTTTCATTTTCTAAGAAAGGTAATAAATGTTACACAAAATAAAAATTGATATATCGGGCACCTGAAAAATGAAAATTTGATATATCAGGTGCCCGATTTGGTAATAACAACATTGCAATTTAATAAACTTACTATATTTTCTTGATTCAATCCTTGCTAACTGATTCTTTCTTGAACTTTTAGATTTCCACAATTCTTTATTATTAGCATGCTTCTCCTGAGTTCTTGCTACAACTTCTTTACCATTACACAATAGACAATTGTATACATATTTATATGTCTTTGTAGAAACTAAGCTAGTTAATGGTGCTGATTTTTGAGACATTTTTTCAAAATATATTAATATATTAGTAAATTGGTTAAAAAAAATGATTTATAAATTGTTCTGAAAATTTTACAAAATATAATATTTCCCTTTTTATATAATTTCGCTAATACACATTTTTTGTAAATTTGCTTTACGTTTTCGTGTCTCAAAATTTGAGAAATTTATGTTTATTAATTTTTAAATTAACACGTTTTTTTATAATTCGCGTCTCAATATTTGAGAAGATTCATGTATATATGCGCTTTTATAATTCGTATCACAATATAAATTACTTATTATAATTCGTGTTATTTATATATAAATTACTTATTATTATTATAATATTAATAGTGTAGCACAAACTTGATGATCTCTGATCCTACTATACATAAAATAAACAAATACCTTTTTTCATAAATATCACTCTCTCACATAATACTCCTTGAGAGCACAACACCTCCTTGTGGCTGATAATATTAACAGTACCATATTATATATTTACAAGTCTTGTAATTTATAATTATGATATTTTTATATTATATATACTATAGATATATTAATAGATATATTACAACTATTATAATGTTAAGATTAATATATGATATGACCAATCCCCGATAAGTGTATTTCATTTTTATTTTGGGTTTTTATAAAATATCGGATACTGACTTTTCTTAGCTAAAAAATTTTAACAAAAAAAAAAACGAAAATAACGCGTCAAGGATATATAAATTTTATTATTCGTTTATTTATTAAAAATATTTTAATAAATATATATACAGGAGTATGATTGTTTTTTGGTTTTTTTTTAAAGAAAAGTTATTTTAAGTAAATAATATCATATCTCCGATGTATCTAATTTATTTTAATACATAATTTTTATAGATGAATATTGAACGAAATTATTAAGTAAGTGAAAATACTATGATGAAATAATTATTATATGAGAATAATATCAATATATTATTATATCATTTTTATGATATCAAAAATATCAAAGAGTAACGTAATGATATCAAAAATATCAAAGAATAACGTAATTCTTAAAGATCGACTACTCGAAAAATAGAATATATAAAGAATCGCTTTTTTCTTCGTTTTTTTTTAAAAAAATATTATTTTAATTAAATTAGAATTAAATTAGATAGTTAATAAAATAATATTTTTTNATCATCACGATATTCTTCAAGGTCATCAATTAATTCATTATCATCATCACGATATTCTTCAAGGTCATCAATTAATTCATTGTTTTCATTGTTTTCATTATCACCTAAATCATACAAAAGCATATCATCAAATATATCAGGAGTCTCTTCTATAAGTGGATTATGAAATTGATCATTTTTGAATCACGATGATGATGCCACAATGATTTCATCATTAAGATCCATCCCTGAAAGCATATTACTTATTGATATATCCCTTTTTAATTTAGGTAAACGAGCAGTTTCTTCATCTGGAATGAACTGTCGGGAGCTTCTTTTTCTTTTCTTGCTACTCATGATTAACAATACATTTTCATTTTCTAAGAAAGGTAATAAATGTTACACAAAATAAAAATTGATATATCGGGCACCTGAAAAATGAAAATTTGATATATCAGGTGCCCGATTTGGTAATAACAACATTGCAATTTAATAAACTTACTATATTTTCTTGATTCAATCCTTGCTAACTGATTCTTTCTTGAACTTTTAGATTTCCACAATTCTTTATTATTAGCATGCTTCTCCTGAGTTCTTGCTACAACTTCTTTACCATTACACAATAGACAATTGTATACATATTTATATGTCTTTGTAGAAACTAAGCTAGTTAATGGTGCTGATTTTTGAGACATTTTTTCAAAATATATTAATATATTAGTAAATTGGTTAAAAAAAATGATTTATAAATTGTTCTGAAAATTTTACAAAATATAATATTTCCCTTTTTATATAATTTCGCTAATACACATTTTTTGTAAATTTGCTTTACGTTTTCGTGTCTCAAAATTTGAGAAATTTATGTTTATTAATTTTTAAATTAACACTTTTTTTATAATTCGCGTCTCAATATTTGAGAAGATTCATGTATATATGCGCTTTTATAATTCGTATCACAATATAAATTACTTATTATAATTCGTGTTATTTATATATAAATTACTTATTATTATTATAATATTAATAGTGTAGCACAAACTTGATGATCTCTGATCCTACTATACATAAAATAAACAAATACCTTTTTTCATAAATATCACTCTCTCACATAATACTCCTTGAGAGCACAACACCTCCTTGTGGCTGATAATATTAACAGTACCATATTATATATTTACAAGTCTTGTAATTTATAATTATGATATTTTTATATTATATATACTANATTAAAAATATTTTAATAAATATATATACAGGAGTATGATTGTTTTTTGGTTTTTTTTTAAAGAAAAGTTATTTTAAGTAAATAATATCATATCTCCGATGTATCTAATTTATTTTAATACATAATTTTTATAGATGAATATTGAACGAAATTATTAAGTAAGTGAAAATACTATGATGAAATAATTATTATATGAGAATAATATCAATATATTATTATATCATTTTTATGATATCAAAAATATCAAAGAGTAACGTAATGATATCAAAAATATCAAAGAATAACGTAATTCTTAAAGATCGACTACTCGAAAAATAGAATATATAAAGAATCGCTTTTTTCTTCGTTTTTTTTTAAAAAAATATTATTTTAATTAAATTAGAATTAAATTAGATAGTTAATAAAATAATATTTTTTCAATTTTCAAAATGACCAAATTTCATAAAGCAAAAAAAGCAAGAAAAGCAAAAAAAGTAAAAAGATTCTCTATCGCGTCCCCCATTAAGGCAATAAAAAAAAAGGAAAAAAAAATCAAAAAAATAAAATAACAAAAGAACGTAATATTAAATATTTTAATTTTTATAATATTTAAATTATAATTAATATTAATAACGAATATAATTTTATATATTTAATAGAACTTTCCCAATTAGATTATTTTTATTACGACTTAATGACAAAAAAGAAAAATAAAAAAGCATCATCATCGTTGTCGTTGTCGTTGTCGTCGTCATCATCATCATCGTCATCATCATCGTCATCATCATCATCATCATCATCATCATCAACCACTAGTTCCTCAGAACAAGTGTCGCAATCTTTGATTTCTTCATCATCTTCTGACGAAGATAAAAGAATTAAACCCCTAGATGACGAATCTTATAAAAGAATTAAAGTAAGTATAATATATAACAAATTTTATATTAGTTGTGTCTATTGGGGACACGATTAACATACAAATAACAATTTTGTAGAAGGAAGTTTTTCTTGTAGTTGATTCTGAAATGAATACAGTGTATCAAATTAATAATCGCTTAACTTGGACTGCTCAAAAGCATGATGTGATTATACTTGCACGCAAAATTATTTTGGGGTCCCGAAATTGCAATTTTGGGGAAAAAAGTCGAAATAGTTTTTCATAAAAGACGAAATTATTTTACTTAAAACCCGAAATTTTTTGACCACCCAGATTTATTCTTTGATTGAAGATACACATAACTGGGTACTTTTTTTACTTCCATATATAGAATGGATTCTGCATAAATCTCAAAAAGTCGAAATACCTCAAAAATCCAAAATTAATTTTGGGAACATGTATAGATATGATTACGAAGTTGCTACCTTCACTCAAAAGAAAAATTAATAAAAAGTACAAAGTTACAGAAGCAGAAATCATAAAAATGCTACAAAAGCGTCATCGGTCACGCCATAGAGTAAATAATATTGGTAATCAAGGGCCAAGAGCAGTTATTAATGATAGCAGACGAAAATTAAAGAATACAGCAATGAATGATGTAAGTTCTTTTTTTAATTTTCTAAAAAACGTGCATATCGAAAATAATATATATATATTTATATGTTAATAGAAAAAGAAAAGAAGGAGGAGAGCAGTAGATTTTATGATGCAAGGAGGTAACAAGTATATAAAACGATATCCGAAAAAAGATTTATCTAAAATCTTAAATAATTCCGGTTACCATTCGGAAGAATGGAAAGAAACAGATGATGGGACAACCGCGACCGCAAAAACGGCTGCAACATCAACATCAGCAGCATGAACAACAACTATCATCGATAGTGATAATGATACTGATAATAATAATAATAATAATAATAATAATAATAATAATATTTATATATATATATTTTTTTTAAAGTAACTGGACTTCATGATATGGATGAATATATTCAGGCACAATTATTATTATCAGCATTAAATATTACAACAAATATTTTATGTCCAGGAGGAACATTTGTTGCCAAAATTTTCCGTGGTAAAGATGTTACTTTATTATATGCTCAACTAAAAATTTTTTTTCCTAATGTTACTTGCTGTAAACCTCGAAGTTCAAGAAATTCTAGTATAGGTAAATTGATTTTTTTTTTATTATGGATGTATATTATAAAAATATTTATAAATTTTAATGAAATTATAATAATATCAATTTCTTTTTTGTTGATTTTAAATTAATATAGAAGCATTTGTTGTCTGTCAAAATTATACACCACCAAAAGATTATATTCCAACAATGATAAATCCTTTATTGGATCTATCTTATAGTTTGTATATAATTTCTTTATAATATATATATATATATATATTGATAATTGTATATTAATTATCTATAATGAATTTCTTTTAAATAAAAAGGTCCTGAAAATAAATTCTCAGGTTCTAATCATGTTATTGTTCCATTTGTTGCTTGTGGTGATTTAAGGTATTTTTTAAAAAAAAAATTTTATTTATTATAACTTTTTTTATATTTTTACATTTTTATATTTTATTTTTAATTTAGTGGATTTGATTCTGATATGACTTATTCACTAGAGGTAATTATTTATTATAACATCATTAATTATGATTTTGTTTAATTTTTTTTTTAATTTAATTTTTAATCAAAAAAAAAATAGAAAAAAAGTTTAGATCCTTTACAACCTCCTATAAATGCACCATATCATACTGCCATTTCTTTAAAACAAAAAAACTTTTATAATAAAGTTTCATAAATATTTTTAATAAATATTTATATATAAGATAAAGTATATATATAATTTTATTTCAAATAAGAATTAATAGGCTTGGATTTAAAGTAGAAAAGTTTACAATTTAATTTATTTAATAAGTAAAAGAATAAATTTTTTTATTATCAAGAAATTTTATAAGGTGTAATATTCTAGAATATTACAATACTTATTATCTATTTACATTATACATATTGTCAAAACTATTGAATTGAGTCAGACACAATTAAAATTGAGAAAAATTGAAGTTGAGTCAAGACAAATTTTGATTTTTACTAGTGATTGATGCAATTAGTTGAATCAGACGCAATTAAAAATTGAAATTTTAAGAGTTAAGTCAAGGTCAAATTAGTTTTGACAACATATATAATTTACATATTTATCTATCTGTTTACACTGCATATGTCATCAAAATTATTGAATTAAGTCAGATGTAATTAAAATTAAGAAAAATTGAAGTTGAGTTAAGACAAATTTTGATTTTTACTAGTAATTGACATACACAATTAAAAATTGAAATGTTAAAGGTTGAGTCAAGGTCAAATTAGTTTTGACAACATGAATAATTTGCATCAAAATTTTGTTTATCTTTTTTTATTTAACCAGTATAATTTGTAAATAAAGATAGTATCTTTTAAAAATACCTGTTGTAATTATTTATAAGAGTTGTAATCAGTTGTAACTAATTTATACATATAGTCAAAAGTAAAAAATTTGACTCAACTACTAAAATTTAGTTGTGTCTATGTAATTGCATCAAAATAATTGTATCAATTGTGTCAATTGCATCAATTGCATCAATTTTTCATGACTTAACTTCAAAATTTCAAATTTTAACTTAGTTCAATAGTTTTGATAACATGTATAAATTAATTGCACCATTAGGAAAATTTAATTATATTATATATTGCAATTAATTGCAATACTTTTTTGAATTATAAGAATTATAACAAGTATTCTTAATTATTTTTACAAGTTCTTAATATTATAGATTTTTTTAGATAGAATTATAATAAAAATCTATAACTTTTATATAATAATAAAGTGTATATTTGAAATTTCCATATTTTATTTTAAAATAATATCTTTTTTAATCAAAATATCTTAAAACAAAATTATATATAAAACTTTAAATGTAATATTTTATAATTATTATGGAACTTATATAAATTTTCAAAAATTTATATACAGAAAATTTTTTAACAGATCAAAAGCTTTAATTTTTAATTACAAAATAATCTATTTTATTTTTGTAACACTAATATTTACATTTAAAATCAAACATTTGTAAAATTTTCCACTATAATTTTTTTTATAATTTCTCTATAAATATTAATAATACAAGAATAAAATATATATAATCTTATAATTAAAAACTAGAACTTTCAATTTGTTATAAAAAGATATTAGTAAAAAATCACTTTCTGTCATGTAAATTGTATCCAAAATCCAAAAATAGAATTTTTCATATAGTTATAAAATATTATACCTATTAAAATTTCCTGATACAATTAAATATGAATTTCAAAATTCATTAGTTATTTTTTATATTTTTTATTCAAGTTTAGTCAAGTAATATAAAACACATATTACATTACTTTTGATTATTTTAAATAATTATTGTATTATAAAAAAAACCAATTTTGTTTATTTTGCTATTATACCATGTTACAACTCTTTAGTAAACAAGTTATAACACAAAAGTATTATAAAAAAGAATTCAAATTTTTCTTTCATTACAAATACACAACAAAGAAAATATCAAAAGTATAGCAGTAAAGATGAAATATTATTACATAGCATAAATTTACATAATTTATATAGAACCTATACATGTTAAATTATTTTACTATGTCAAAAATAATTTGAGCAACATTTATAATAGAACCTATGTAAAATTATGTAATTCTTTATATGCCCCATATAAATTATATATTACTAACAAAATAAATTCAATGTATACTGTATTTGACATTAAAATTTATAAAAAATTTACTGCATGTAACAACCTACTAAAAGAAAAAGATCGTATTTATATATTATGTCACACTTTGATGGCAAAAGCGGAAGATAAAGAAGACTGTTGAAAGAGAAAAATTTCTACTCAAAGTTGATTTTTTTGTAACAGTGAAAATTTGATACCATTAATAAAGATAGTTTCCTGTAATGGCCTAAACAATTTCAACTATATAGACGATCCAGTAATAAACTTCCTGGAACCACTTATATCTCGTATTATTTATACTGACCAATATATTGTGATATTTTGACCATCTATTATTTATTTTCGAAAAAAAAAAAAAAAGATTGTTTTACTTTTTTAAGTGCAACAAACCATTTATAGCACAATAATAAAAATTCTAGTATATTATTCTTATCTGGTTTTATTCCAAGTATCATTTTTGGCTTTTTCGAATGAGTTTTAGTTTCCATAATAAAATGTGTTTGGTTTTTCTTTTGCAGATAATTCATCATAATACATTGCAATAATTTCTTTTGAAACTGAAACTTTATAGTTAATAAATCTTCACATCCTTTTATAGTTAGAAAGTATACTATACTTTTATTGTCTTTTTCTGTTCTTGATAAATAATTCAAACGAATATCCTGAATGATATTCCCAATGTGTATATTCAGGTACATTATGCAGTAGCGGTTAAATGTATTAGATATTATGGAATTAACATTAGTTACACAAGCGAGTGTGAAATTTTCAATTTGGCCAGGTAAAAAGGAAATAGCCCCTAACTCATACGATCTAAACTGTACATTCCTACACATCGCAAATTCTACCAATTTTGGTATTAATAATGGTATCTAAATTCCCACTGGAAATAAAGTTATACTAAACTTGTCGATGCACGTTTAAAACCAGATTACTGTATAAAGGAAAACGTTGATCAACAATGTACACATGATCTTTTGTATGGCTTGTAATTTTGTAGTTGATATTCACATAACGTTATTCGCTTAAAAATTATGTCATTGTACGCTAATAGATAATTTCACATGGTCTTTTTCCCATGGTACAATGCACAATCTACATTGTTATTGATTTT
>PQFF01000266.1:215157-264547 GCA_003547095.1 Diversispora epigaea | reverse complement strand
AAAAAGTAATAATTAATACTTTTAAATATCTAAAAATTATCTAAACTAATAAAATAAACGAAGTATTATCCACTTACAACTCTATAAACTCCTTTAAAACTATTTAATTACTCTTCTTTCTTGTTTAAATCTATAGAATAGTAATGTGAGTAATGTGTCAATTTTACTATAAAAATAGTTCTAAAAAGTAATAGTTAGTACCTTTAAATATTTGAAAATATTCTAAACTAATAAAATAAATATAATATTACTCACTTATAACTCTAAACTCTTTTAAACTATATAATTATCTTTTTAATTCAAAATAATAATTGTAATATAATATTTAAAGAAAGAAATATCATATCACAGATTAAAAAAATAATTTACAGATTAAAAGAATAATTCTCGAATTAGAGAACAATCTGGATTAATCCTTCAATCCGTAATCAATCCGTAATTAATCCGCGGATTGATATATATAATCCGAATTAATCTGGATTATATTTTTTTTAATCCGGATCTTTTAAATTTATAAAAAATGATCCATCAATCCGTGTCACCACAGATAATCCATCGGATTGACGGATAAGTCATCCACGGATCGCACCTCTAACTCCAGGTTCTGTACCTCATTTAGCTCATTTATTTGGTAAAACCGAGAAAACTAGACGAAAAGAAAAATTACGATGGTATTATTATAGCGAGGAATATGAAAAAAAAGTTTCAAATCTTAGTTCAAAAAAAAATATTGGTGATTAAATGGCGAGAACGCAAATATATGATGAAATGATGCAGTATCTACTTAGTATCAAGAGTATATTTGCACGCTAAATTATTTTGGAACCCCGAAATTGCAATTTTGGAGAAAAAAGTCGAAATAGTTTTTCATAGAAGACGAAATTATTTTACTTAAAACCTGAAATTTTTTGACTACCCAGATAAATTCTTTGATCAAAGATACATATAACTAGGTACTTTTTTTACTTCTATATATAGAATAGATTCTGCATAAATCTCAAAAAGTCGAAATACCTCAAAAATCTAAAATCAATTTTGGGAACATGTATAATCAAGAAAGAGTATTTGCGTAAGATGACTCAAAAGGTTAGAACTATCTGTACATTATTCAAAAGGATAGGAATAGATAAAATCGAGTACATTACATATAGTGTTGATGCTATTTCTAGTTTAACTGGTACACAAATTCAAAATATTACATCAGGAAATTTTTTATGTCAGAGGTTATTGTAATAATTTCGTTTTCAAAGGTTATTGAAGGTTATCGGACCAATAACCTTTGCAAATATTACGTTTATTATGATAAAGTGAAGGTTATTGAAGGTTATCGATATCAATAACCTCTGGAGTATTACGTTTTATTAATAAAAATGAAGGTTTTCGGTACCAATAATCTTCGTAAATATTACGTTTATGTTGGAGATATTCGAAGGTTATCGGAATGAAGGACTTCGAAGGCTTACGTTTAAAAAAATTTACTGATGTATAAATATTTATACTAAAAAATTAGATGCAAAAGTATCATCGTTTGAATCTCAAAAATTGATCGGCGTGAAGAATTCTTCATGCGCATATGGCTATACTTGCACGCAAAATTATTTTGGGGCCCCGAAATTGCAATTTCGGAGAAAAAAGTCAAAATAGTTTTTCATAGAAGACGAAATTATTTTACTTAAAACCCGAAATTTTTTGACCACCCAGATTTATTCTTTGATTGAAGATACACATAACTGGGTACTTTTTTACTTCTATATATAGAATAGATTCTGCATAAATCTCAAAAAGTCGAAATACCTCAAAAATCCAAAATCAATTTTGGGAACATGTATACATATGGCCAATCGAAATTAAATATAAAAATTAAAGCATGTGAAAAAACTTTACCAGAAACTGAGGTAAGTGATATATCCACTCCCTCTATTTAGTCATCACATATTTCTAATTTGATAGATGAGATAAGTAAGAAAGACGAATCTTCACCCAAGGAAGAGGTAAGTGTATCATTTTATAATAGCTATCATCATACATTATTAATTATTGGTATATATATATATATATCATCAGTAAATTTTTTTAAACGTAAGCCTTCAAAGTCCTTCACTTCGATAACCTTCGAATACCTCCAACATAAACGTAATATTTACGAAAGTTATTGGTACCGAAAACCTTCATTTTTATTAATAAAATGTAATACTCCGGAGGTTATTGATATCGATAACCTTCAATAACCTTCACTTTATCATAATAAACGTAATATTTGCGAAGATTATTGGTCCAATAACCTTCAATAACCTTTGAAAACGAAATTATTACAATAACCTCTGACATAAAAAATTTTCTGATGATTAACTATACACATTATTTATTTTTTTCTGACTTCGAACTTGTGAGAAAGCAGTATGCAGAAAAATTCAAATTAAAAATTAATGCTCAATATATAAAATATATAAAGGGGTTTTTGTGTCGTGTGATTTTAGATGACCAGATACTTATCAAAACAGATTTTTAGGTCGTGGAGAGTAGTTATCGCTCGGAGTTAGTATCAAGACACATAGTATCATTAAACAAATATCGAAAAAGTGATACGCAAAGGTAAGAAAAATCAAACTTTTATGTATCAAAAAAAGATGATATATAAAGATAAGAAAAAAATTGAGTTTTTATGTATCGTTAGGTAGATATCAAAAAAGTGATACGCAAAGGTTAGCAAAAAAGTGATACGCAAAGGTTAATAAAAAAGTAATATGTAAAGGTTAGTAAAAAAATGATACGTAAAGTTAGCAAAAAAGTGATACGTAAAAGTTAGCAAAAAAGTGATACGCAAAAAAATATATAGAAGTATGACTTGATTTTTTTTAGTATCTTGTACTAACTTCACTAATGTAAAGTGGCAATATCCAAAGACTATCAACTATGCGAAAAGGACTTTCAAAATTGAAAAATATAGTAAACTTTTAGTGATACGCAAAGGCAGAATATTATAAGGAAAAAGATGAGAAAAAATTGTGCTTTTACGTATCACTAAAAAAGAAGGATCAGATAGTAGAATTCAGATATAAAAAAAAAGTGATACGCAAAAGCAAAATATTATAAGGAAAGAAATAAGATAAATTTTTACTTTTACGTATCACCAAGTAAGGGTAACAATTCGACACTACGTGTCTCATCATCGGATACTTTGGTGTATATGATAATAATTCAGCACTACGTGCTTCAGGTTTAATATATTTTTTGTCATTCCAAAAACCTTCCAGGTGGAAATAGATACTTCACTATGTTTCGCATCAGGACCTTCCAGGTGGGACTATTTCAGCATTACGTGCCTCAAACCTGGTTCTCATCAAGGAATTAACCAGAAAGCTAGGGCACTACGTACCTAGTTTGGGCATAGTTTACACATCGGGTCTACAAATGATGATATATGATTGAATGCATTATCACCTCGATATATAATATACGTGTTGCCCAAATCCCAAATAATNAGAGGTTATTGTAATAATTTCGTTTTCAAAGGTTATTGAAGGTTATCGGACCAATAACCTTTGCAAATATTACGTTTATTATGATAAAGTGAAGGTTATTGAAGGTTATCGATATCAATAACCTCTGGAGTATTACGTTTTATTAATAAAAATGAAGGTTTTCGGTACCAATAATCTTCGTAAATATTACGTTTATGTTGGAGATATTCGAAGGTTATCGGAATGAAGGACTTCGAAGGCTTACGTTTAAAAAAATTTACTGATGTATAAATATTTATACTAAAAAATTAGATGCAAAAGTATCATCGTTTGAATCTCAAAAATTGATCGGCGTGAAGAATTCTTCATGCGCATATGGCTATACTTGCACGCAAAATTATTTTGGGGCCCCGAAATTGCAATTTCGGAGAAAAAAGTCAAAATAGTTTTTCATAGAAGACGAAATTATTTTACTTAAAACCCGAAATTTTTTGACCACCCAGATTTATTCTTTGATTGAAGATACACATAACTGGGTACTTTTTTACTTCTATATATAGAATAGATTCTGCATAAATCTCAAAAAGTCGAAATACCTCAAAAATCCAAAATCAATTTTGGGAACATGTATACATATGGCCAATCGAAATTAAATATAAAAATTAAAGCATGTGAAAAAACTTTACCAGAAACTGAGGTAAGTGATATATCCACTCCCTCTATTTAGTCATCACATATTTCTAATTTGATAGATGAGATAAGTAAGAAAGACGAATCTTCACCCAAGGAAGAGGTAAGTGTATCATTTTATAATAGCTATCATCATACATTATTAATTATTGGTATATATATATATATATCATCAGTAAATTTTTTTAAACGTAAGCCTTCAAAGTCCTTCACTTCGATAACCTTCGAATACCTCCAACATAAACGTAATATTTACGAAAGTTATTGGTACCGAAAACCTTCATTTTTATTAATAAAATGTAATACTCCGGAGGTTATTGATATCGATAACCTTCAATAACCTTCACTTTATCATAATAAACGTAATATTTGCGAAGATTATTGGTCCAATAACCTTCAATAACCTTTGAAAACGAAATTATTACAATAACCTCTGACATAAAAAATTTTCTGATGATTAACTATACACATTATTTATTTTTTTCTGACTTCGAACTTGTGAGAAAGCAGTATGCAGAAAAATTCAAATTAAAAATTAATGCTCAATATATAAAATATATAAAGGGGTTTTTGTGTCGTGTGATTTTAGATGACCAGATACTTATCAAAACAGATTTTTAGGTCGTGGAGAGTAGTTATCGCTCGGAGTTAGTATCAAGACACATAGTATCATTAAACAAATATCGAAAAAGTGATACGCAAAGGTAAGAAAAATCAAACTTTTATGTATCAAAAAAAGATGATATATAAAGATAAGAAAAAAATTGAGTTTTTATGTATCGTTAGGTAGATATCAAAAAAGTGATACGCAAAGGTTAGCAAAAAAGTGATACGCAAAGGTTAATAAAAAAGTAATATGTAAAGGTTAGTAAAAAAATGATACGTAAAGTTAGCAAAAAAGTGATACGTAAAAGTTAGCAAAAAAGTGATACGCAAAAAAATATATAGAAGTATGACTTGATTTTTTTTAGTATCTTGTACTAACTTCACTAATGTAAAGTGGCAATATCCAAAGACTATCAACTATGCGAAAAGGACTTTCAAAATTGAAAAATATAGTAAACTTTTAGTGATACGCAAAGGCAGAATATTATAAGGAAAAAGATGAGAAAAAATTGTGCTTTTACGTATCACTAAAAAAGAAGGATCAGATAGTAGAATTCAGATATAAAAAAAAAGTGATACGCAAAAGCAAAATATTATAAGGAAAGAAATAAGATAAATTTTTACTTTTACGTATCACCAAGTAAGGGTAACAATTCGACACTACGTGTCTCATCATCGGATACTTTGGTGTATATGATAATAATTCAGCACTACGTGCTTCAGGTTTAATATATTTTTTGTCATTCCAAAAACCTTCCAGGTGGAAATAGATACTTCACTATGTTTCGCATCAGGACCTTCCAGGTGGGACTATTTCAGCATTACGTGCCTCAAACCTGGTTCTCATCAAGGAATTAACCAGAAAGCTAGGGCACTACGTACCTAGTTTGGGCATAGTTTACACATCGGGTCTACAAATGATGATATATGATTGAATGCATTATCACCTCGATATATAATATACGTGTTGCCCAAATCCCAAATAATTTGGGATTTGGGACGCCAAAATGCACAAATTACTAGTATTTGGGATTTGGGATTTGGGATTTCGGACAAAAATACTAATTATAATTTGGGATTTGGGATTTGAGATTTGAGATTTCAGCATTTGGGATTTCGGCATTTGGATTTTGAATTTGGGTGGCAGGTATAATATATAATAGTTCATATGTGGCTGACTTTTGTCGTCAGGCCACATGCCTGAGACTAAGGGTGAAAGGCTCAATTGATATGAAGGCTGGCTCAATAATTGCGCCTTTAGCTAATTAATTTTGCGTCAGCTAAATTCTGGCTAAATTCTGGCTCAAAGGCTAATTAAATTGTGCCAGCTAAATTCTGGCTCAAAGGCTAATTAATTTTTTTCTGGCTAAATTCAGGCGCAATTTCTGATGGGATGGCGCAATTTTGGTCACGTGACAAAAGGTTGATCAGATAAAATTATTAATTAATTTTACCAATATTAACATTTTAATATATTGTTTTAAAATAGCTATAATTTGATCAATTTTAATGTTACAGAAATGAAATATATATCATCTTGTAGCTAAGAACCAGATCTTTCTATCTGTAATAGAAATATTATAGTAGAAAATCGCTCCTAGTTACGTAAAATTGATTTAAAATTAAAGCTAAAATTAATTATTTTTAAAAATTTAAAAATAATTATTTAATAAATTTTATAATTGCGCCAGCCAATCAGAATTGCGCCATTATTTAGCCTTTGCGCCAGAATTTAGCCATTGCGCCTGATTGCACCGTGGCTAAATTCTGGGCTCAATTGGCTAAATTAAATCTGGCTAAATTCCTGGCTCAATTCGTATTGCGTCTACCATCCCTACCTGAGACAATAACAGTTCACATGACGACAGTGGCCAACTTTTGTCATCAGATCATATACCTCAGTTACAATCAAGGAAAGTAGTCAAATAATTAAAGAAAGCTAAAAACATCGAAAGGAAACAAATATCAAGCTAAATAGATGGCAAAATAGGTATCTACTTANAAATTCTGGCTAAATTCTGGCTCAAAGGCTAATTAAATTGTGCCAGCTAAATTCTGGCTCAAAGGCTAATTAATTTTTTTCTGGCTAAATTCAGGCGCAATTTCTGATTGGCTGGCGCAATTTTGGTCACGTGACAAAAGGTTGATCAGATAAAATTATTAATTAATTTTACCAATATTAACATTTTAATATATTGTTTTAAAATAGCTATAATTTGATCAATTTTAATGTTACAGAAATGAAATATATATCATCTTGTAGCTAAGAACCAGATCTTTCTATCTGTAATAGAAATATTATAGTAGAAAATCGCTCCTAGTTACGTAAAATTGATTTAAAATTAAAGCTAAAATTAATTATTTTTAAAAATTTAAAAATAATTATTTAATAAATTTTATAATTGCGCCAGCCAATCAGAATTGCGCCATTATTTAGCCTTTGCGCCAGAATTTAGCCATTGCGCCTGATTGCACCGTGGCTAAATTCTGGGCTCAATTGGCTAAATTAAATCTGGCTAAATTCCTGGCTCAATTCGTATTGCGTCTACCATCCCTACCTGAGACAATAACAGTTCACATGACGACAGTGGCCAACTTTTGTCATCAGATCATATACCTCAGTTACAATCAAGGAAAGTAGTCAAATAATTAAAGAAAGCTAAAAACATCGAAAGGAAACAAATATCAAGCTAAATAGATGGCAAAATAGGTATCTACTTATAAGTAGGTCACAATATACTCATAAATAGGTAACAATATAACGTAAGTAGATAACAATATGTACATATTGTTATTTACTTAACTCTATGTAAAGTTTTATGAGATATCAAAAATTCAGCAAATAAAATTATGACTTATAATTAAAGTAATTAATTTAGATAATTATTTTGCAACGTTATGCAATATACAGTCAGACTCTTCTATAGTCACCTCCTATGTAGTCACAAAATCGACATAGTCACATTTATATTTTTACCAATAATTTTATTATTTATTTTACCTCTATATAGGCATAATCGTATTATAGTCACTATCACATTTTTTTATTGACCTTCTATATAAATTATTCTCTATAAAGTCACAGGTCATGTGAATTTTTAAATTGGTCAATAATAATATAGTTTCGCAGATCGCGATTTTATTATAAATGTCGATTTTTGGTTTCTTTATTAATAGTTTTAATAAATGTAATTAATATATGTATGTAATAAAATGACTATTTATATTATTGTTTAATAAATGGAATTAATGTATGTACATATGTAAGACTGTCATTATTATTGTTATTTATTTTTATCTTGTGAATAATTTTTTTTTTATAAAGAAAAAATGAATTTAGAGAGTGAAAGATTCATTAACACGATTAAAAAAAGATATAAGCGAAGATTGCTTCTTATTTTTTTCCCTTTCATAATGCCATTCTTTGAGTCTTTTTCGTAACATTTTTAATCCATTCTCATCAAATCCTTTTCCAACTTCAAGACTTTCTTGATAACTTATGACTTTTTCCAATGCTTCAACAGCCTCTATAACAGTTATTGGAGGTGGTGGTGATTCCTCGTCATCATCAATTTCATCATTATCACGAAACTCATTAATTACCATTTTGATGATAACATTGTCTGTTAATACATCCTCCGTTGTAGCTGGTTGATCAATCAAGTCGATATATTCTTCAATATTATGCATTAATTGTTGAGCCTCTGGATTAGTCTCAACTGAAAGATTATTAATTAGCACCGCAGTATCAACGATCTCATTTTCTGACTCACTTTCTTCTTGTTCGCTTATTTCTAGTTTATCTATTTCGGGCATAATTCTAGTTATTTTCCAGCAATTCTTTATAGTGATGTCACTAACATCTTCCCAAGCTTCGGCAATAAAATCAATAGCTTCTCTCACATTAAGTTTTCTATATTTTATAAATGGTTAGATAGGATAAAATAATACATACATAAATATAAAAAAAAACTTTTACCTTTGATCTTCATTTCTCTCAAATTGTGTAAGCAAATGATGACAATACAACTTTTTGTATTTTGATTTGAAGCTGTGAATAATACCGGCATCCATGGGCTGAATATGAGCAGTCATATTTGACGGAAGAAAATGTACACTAACATTTGTAAAGCCTGGAGTTTGTCTTAATCGATCAGAATGGGTAATATTAGATCTTCTTTTGGATCCTCTCTGTGATTTTACTTGTGGCCTTCCTTGCGGTCTTCCTCGTGGCCTTCCTCGCGATCTTCCTTGCGGCCTTCCTTGTGATTCTTCTTGAAATTCTTCAATTTCGCCAATANTCCTCGTCATCATCAATTTCATCATTATCACGAAACTCATTAATTACCATTTTGATGATAACATTGTCTGTTAATACATCCTCCGTTGTAGCTGGTTGATCAATCAAGTCGATATATTCTTCAATATTATGCATTAATTGTTGAGCCTCTGGATTAGTCTCAACTGAAAGATTATTAATTAGCACCGCAGTATCAACGATCTCATTTTCTGACTCACTTTCTTCTTGTTCGCTTATTTCTAGTTTATCTATTTCGGGCATAATTCTAGTTATTTTCCAGCAATTCTTTATAGTGATGTCACTAACATCTTCCCAAGCTTCGGCAATAAAATCAATAGCTTCTCTCACATTAAGTTTTCTATATTTTATAAATGGTTAGATAGGATAAAATAATACATACATAAATATAAAAAAAAACTTTTACCTTTGATCTTCATTTCTCTCAAATTGTGTAAGCAAATGATGACAATACAACTTTTTGTATTTTGATTTGAAGCTGTGAATAATACCGGCATCCATGGGCTGAATATGAGCAGTCATATTTGACGGAAGAAAATGTACACTAACATTTGTAAAGCCTGGAGTTTGTCTTAATCGATCAGAATGGGTAATATTAGATCTTCTTTTGGATCCTCTCTGTGATTTTACTTGTGGCCTTCCTTGCGGTCTTCCTCGTGGCCTTCCTCGCGATCTTCCTTGCGGCCTTCCTTGTGATTCTTCTTGAAATTCTTCAATTTCGCCAATAGAATCATTCTCAGATTTGGATGATGATTCATCTGTATCATCATCTTGAACTTCACTTGAATTTCCCGGGGTTATATGAGAAGCTACATTATCGACAAGAAGCAAGACCTGTCTACCTTGGATACGAAAACCATCATCAATATAACGTAACCATTGTTTCCAAATATCACTTCTCATCCATGCTTTTTTATTGTTTTTATACATCACTGGTAATTGTGAAGTATTTATCCCATTAAAGCACCGTGGCTTTTTAGAGGTACCAATAACCAGCGGCAGAAACTTGTGAGAACCAGTTAAATTGGAGCAAAGTAGGACGGTTACTCTTACTTTTTTCTAAAGAAACTATTATTATTATTATTTAAATTAACTGCTTTAAATTAATTATTTTTTTTTAGCTCGCCTTCTTTTTTCCAGCCATCAGTTTTTTAGAAAGTGTTTGATTGGGAAGTAATCGGTAGAATAGACCTGTTTCATCAGCATTATATATATCTTCTGGGTTATAATGAAAGAGAAGTTCTTGCAATTTTTTCCGTTCTTCAGGCAAGTTTTCTAAGGGTGCACTTGCTGCTTCACCGTGCATTGTAATTTTTCTTATTCCATTATGTTTCTTAAATTTAGTAACCCACCCATTTGAAAATGTAAGTGATTCTTCGGGTATAGCAAATGTTTGTGCAAATTAGCCGGCTTTTTCTATTACTAAAGAATCTGAAATAATTATTTCTTTGGTCGTGACCTGCTCTATCCACATATTCATGGCAAGTTCTAACATTGGATACTTCACAGGACGATGACGAAAAGTTGTTTTAGCAACATCATCTTGAAATTGATATTCATCGGCTCTCTTTAATATTTTTGACACAGTCGAACGATCAATCTTCAGGTTTGAATAACGCTCCATAAACTCTTTTGCTACTTCTTGCTGTTTATAGGATGGATTTTTTTTAACGAATTCACATATTTCTTTTTTTGTTTGTCACTAATGCGACAACGTGTTTTTTTAGATATGGGTACAGGAGGCATAGTGCAAATAATTGGGATGGTTGGATAGATTATACATGTCGTCAAAACTAATTTGGCTTTGACTTAACTCTTAAAATTTCAATTTTTAATTGCGTCTGATTCAACTAATTACGTTAATCACTAGTAAAAATCAAAATTTGCCTTGACTCAACTCCAATTTTTCTTGATTTTAATTGCGTCTGACTCAATTCAATAGTTTTGACGACATGTATAGGATAGATTGATCGTTGAAAAAAAATCCATTATTTAATTTCGTTATTTATACAGATCAATCAAATCAATAAATCAATAATCGTTGATTTTCGATCATTTAATAATTCTTTATATAGTCACATATAGTTACGATATATATTTTTTAATATAACTGTGACTATATAGAAAAAACTTCTATATTAATCACATCTCTATATAATTACTGGTTTCTGTATCCCGAAGGTGTGACTATAAAGAGGTCTGACTGTAGTATTACATGTATTTTAACTGTTAATGTTATGTGATATAATATTTATTATTTATTTTTATACGTGTTACCCAAATCCCAAATAATTTGGGATTTGGGATGCCAAAATGCACAAATTACTAATATTTGGGATTTGGGATTTGGGATTTCGGCAAAAAATACTAATTGTAATTTGGGATTTGGGATTTGGGATTTTGGCATTTGGGATTTTGGCATTTGGATTTTGAATTTGGGTGGCAGATATATTTATTTTATAACAATATAAAAAAATAAAATCAGAAATAATTCACAATTATTGCTACTTATAAAACTTTTTATTTTAATAAGTAAATGTTAAAAATGTAACTAATAATAAAAAATGCTGAGAATGTAAACTATTAATACAAAAAGTTTCAGATCAAGAACTTTAAAATTGACGGAATTAAAGCAATTAAGAAAATTTACGATGATTCTAATAATTCTTTTTCTTGATCTAACATTTTTAGAGTAGATAAAGGTACTGAATATTTAGGTAAATGTAAAGATTTTTTATTAAGTCACGATGTATATTTTGATTTAAAAAAATCTAAACATAGTAATGCAATTAATGAACGTGATCATCAAGAATTTGAGAAACATGCTTATATTTAACAAGATGCAGTTAATTTTCTTTTACCTTTATCTGAAAGATGCTGTTCATAAATTAAAGGCCTTCGTTTAAATGATGATATTTATAATGATACTCCTATCCGATTAATTCATATGTCTCCCAATGAAACTGTAAAGAGAGTATTAAAAGGTGAAAAAATATTTGCTGATTCATCGGTAAAATATCGAAAACTTATTGGATTTGATAAATCTCGATTAAGTTATAAAGATTTTATTTTATATTTACTTGAACCTAGAGAATTAGAATTTGGAAATAGACAAATAACTAATATGAATTGGTTTTCAAAAGTTTATCATATTAAAGAATCGTTAATACAAAAAAATTAATTGGTATTATATTGACTTATAGATGAAAATAACGATGGATCTGAAAAATCATTTGTAAGAGAACAATTGATGAAAGTTTGTATAGTTGAATATTTACTTAAACAGATACTTAAGAATTAATCCATGAATTAAATTCCTCTTCTAATTAATTTTCTGTAATAAAGTGTTCTTTAATGATTTTATAACTTAATCTAAGATAGTTTACAATCGCAGAATTGATTTTAGGATAATCTTTATAGTATGAAGTTTTGTAAGCATTTATTTTTGTATTTATTGGGAAGTAAATTTTTTGCTTTATCTATAATATATTGATCTGGATCTTCTGATTGATGCAATTCGTTTAATTGTTTTTTATAAGAATCCATAAAACCTTTATTTTTATTTTTCTTATAAAAGACACCTGCTCTTAATATACTAATTATAGCTTTTTTAATATCCTACCATATGGGTTGTAAAGATACGATATTTTCTTGATTACTCATTTTGAATAAATGTTATGTTTTGTTTATCTAATAAAATTGTTATATATGTATTTGTTAATCAGTTATTATATTAATATTGGCAGATTTTTTGTTTAAATAAAAAAATTTCATACATTAATATAAAATGATCAGTGAATATTCTTGTGAATTTTTATTTAATTCTGGTTATCTTTATAATAAATCATATGTTCGACTTATTATCATTGGAAGTTTAAAAAATATGTTTGATGTAAAAAATATGGCAAACCTACACTGGTCGAAAATTTATAAAACCTACACTTATCGGGTACCAAATAAGTGTAGTATCTGTGCCTAATATCGTACACATATCGGATACCCAATAGGTGTGAAAAATATTTTTTTACATATATCGGATACTCGATAAGTGTGAAAAATGTTTTTTCACACCTATTGGGTACCAGATATATGTACGATATTAGGTACAGATACTACATTTATCTGGTACCCGATAAGTGTAGATTTTATAAATTTTCGACCAGTGCTACAGTTTTTGAATCTGGATTATATAGAAAACATGTAAATAGTTACTATGTTATAAAATATGTATATGGTATAAAAATTATCACCTAAAGAAAATGATGTACGAAAAAATTATATTAAAATATATATATTTGATTTTAATGTTATTTATTTTTTTAAATCCTTATATTATATTAATAAAAATTTTCATCTAAAAATGATAATATGCGAAAAAATTTATACCTAAAATGAGTGATGTACAAAAAAATTACACTTAAAATGTATGATATATTAAAAAAATTATATTTTAAGTGTAAAAAAATAATATCCGGATAAAAAATAATGTGACAAATAAAAAACATGTGTCATATTTTTTAAGCTTTATTTTGAATTTGGAAATAAAATAAACACTATAAAAATTGATACGCAATTTGATAAAATTTTTAAGTTTGAAAAGTATATACAATATAAAAAATGACGTGACGAATATAAATCGTACATGTCTCATTTTAATGTCTTATATATAAATTAAAGCAAAAGTAGTTATATATACTAAAATTGATACTAATTTTGATGTTCTAGAATATAAAAAAATGAGAATGACGCATAAAATAAAAATTGTTCCAGAACCACCATTTTTGTTCTACTTAAATATATTTTAAATATATTTTAAGTATATTTTAAATATTGTAGTTTTTATAAAGTTTTACTAATGGTGTAAAAATTTAAGTCTAACTGTATTAAATTATAAATTTTAACTAATAAAATTATTTTTATATTGTTTTAAATTAATATTATTTTTATAAAAATTATGTATTTTTAAATACTTATAACTTTTGATATAGGTTTTTAATTAAAAATTTAACTAGTAGTTTGATAAAACATATTTTAAAGAACAAAATTACCATTTTATTTTTTTAAATTTACATATTTTTTAAGATATTAATAAAATTAAAGTGATACAATTTTTATTATCTTTCAATACCATACTAAAAATAAATTAAGAAATTTTATTCAAAAATATATATATTTTATTTTCAAAATTTAGTAAAATATTAAATTTTTAAAAATAATTATAATTTCAAATCAATTTTACATAACTAGGAACTATGATATTTCTATGACAGATAATATCAAAATAGTTTGATATTTGAAATTTTTTAACCTTTGAATTTTAAATAATTATAATAGCTAAAATGATTTAAACAACATATATACTGTTAAATAAGTAGTAGATAAGTAATATTTTGACTTGTCATTAACAAGATAAATTTTTAATAATTCTTTATTTCAAAAATTTCCTTACCAATTATATTTTATCAAATTATTTATCTGTTAAATAATATTTAGTTTGTTATTTTCCAAATTATCTTTTATTATTGTTATTATTATGTTTGTAAAGATTTTCAACTTCACAAATAATATATTTATTTAATTTTCTTTGGTGAACCAACTAATGTAAAAATTAAATGTCTCTTTATCCATATTAATAATGTTTGTAACATAAAATAAGAACAGACATTTTTATAATAAAATTCTTATTAAAGTAATTTTCCAGATTGATAATTGTGTAACTTTTTATTGGTTATCTAAATGACTTTTATATTTCAAAATGGCAAATGACCTGGTCATTTATCATCACTTGTTATTTAGAATTGATATTAAATTATTAAATTAATCCTGAATATTTCTTGGTTTCATATTGTTTGAGAATTTTCATAGAAATTCCTGTTTAGATAATTTTTTTATTAGTCAAATTTGAATATAAATAAAATGTTACTTTGAATATATTGTAAAAAATGAATTTTTTGAACCGTGATTCTTGATATTACGAAAATGTGTCACGTGAATGCGTTTTTTTATTTTTCATTGAATTAAAATTCTCTTGGTAATGAATTCACGCGTCTAACCATCTTCATTTATTTGAAAAATCCTTTTAACTTTATTACCTTCTTTAAGATGATATACTAACTTAGAATATATCAAATATTAATGCATAAATGATAATACGTACTCTTGAAGATAAATTAAATATGGTGTACTACATCACTATTCTTTGTATAGTATGTTATCCGTATATAGTATCCGTGTATAGTATAAAATTGATGTATAAAAGGTTTGTTTTTTTTTGAGTAAAAATTAAATAACATTTTTTTTTTTCCTTCTGTTTCTTCTAACTTTTACAAAATAAGCAAATTAGTATCAACTGTAAACATAAATCTATCACCTTCATACATAATATAAAATTAATTTAGCCGATATGGATACTGTTAACGAAAGAAGTGGTAGTGGAGTTCAAAGTAGAACTACATATTCTAATACACCAACAAATATTACAGTAGAACAACAACAACAACAACAGCAACAGCAGCAACAACAACAACAACAATACCAACCACCACCACCACCACCACCTCCTCCTTCTTCAACAACTCCTTTGCAACAACAACAAATACGGCAAGACCAACAACTTGGGTTTGATAAGAACGAAGGAAATACTCAAAGTCGACCCTATAATTCTTATCAGACTACAAAGGCCGGTTTTAGTTTAATAGATCTTAATGCTTTGGTGAAAAGTACACTCGAGCAAGCTAAATTTGAACCAGAGGTAGTTCATGCAGCTGCACAGTTGCTGCTATTATCAAACCCAGATATAAATAGTGGTTATTTGGTCGATTCAAGTTCTGGTATCTTGGATGTTGCTTCAAATCGATCAAGTGCTATGTCTTTATCAAATTTACTCTTGCCAGATGACGGTGGTTCATCATCAAAAGCTACGGTATTTATTTATTAAAATAATTCAAATAATTCAAATAATTAAAAATAATTAAAAATAATTAAAAATAATTAAAAATAATTAAAAATATTTAAAAATAATTAAAAATAATTCAAATAATTCAAATAATTCTTCACGTTAACTTTATTAAAAATAATTTCACTAAAATTTATATTTCTCTTTTTATGTTTTTTAAAAGTGAGGCAGGGGATTTTATTGTCAAAACAAAAATATAATTTTAGATTATTATAGGAAAAATTTCAATGTTTGAAATGATTATTGTAATTGTTTCTTTCATGATAGGTTTTTCCTGTAAAAAAAAAAAAAAAAGGCTCAATTAATTTTTTTAATTTTATTTTTCATTTTTATCTTCGCAATTGGTGGGAATTTCAGCAATCGGTCATTTAATATAATGGTTTTATATATAAACCTCCAATTGCCAAGTTTCGATATTTGATGTTTAAGAAAATGTATATATTTAGTGAATGGTTTTTTTTTGGTTTTATTATATTAATTATATTATATTAATTATATTATANTAATTAAAAATAATTAAAAATAATTAAAAATAATTAAAAATAATTAAAAATATTTAAAAATAATTAAAAATAATTCAAATAATTCAAATAATTCTTCACGTTAACTTTATTAAAAATAATTTCACTAAAATTTATATTTCTCTTTTTATGTTTTTTAAAAGTGAGGCAGGGGATTTTATTGTCAAAACAAAAATATAATTTTAGATTATTATAGGAAAAATTTCAATGTTTGAAATGATTATTGTAATTGTTTCTTTCATGATAGGTTTTTCCTGTAAAAAAAAAAAAAAAAGGCTCAATTAATTTTTTTAATTTTATTTTTCATTTTTATCTTCGCAATTGGTGGGAATTTCAGCAATCGGTCATTTAATATAATGGTTTTATATATAAACCTCCAATTGCCAAGTTTCGATATTTGATGTTTAAGAAAATGTATATATTTAGTGAATGGTTTTTTTTTGGTTTTATTATATTAATTATATTATATTAATTATATTATATTAATTATTTTCCGATCAACAAAGTAGAATTGTTATTATTGTTTGTTCTAAACATATTTTTTTCTATATTTTAAGATTAATGATTGGATATTTACTTCACCATTCAACATCTTATATTAGATTTGTACATTTTAAAAAAACTTAGCATATTATATAGCAAAGATTTACAATGTTATATTTGAAAAAGCAAAGATTTACTTTTTGCTTACGTAAAATCCATTAAAGTAAACTCATTAAAGTGAACACAAATAAACAAATTTTTGGATGACAACCAACCTGAAAATTATTACTATTTATTTACGAGGATGCAGATCGAATATAATTGAGCAAAGCCCGGAGAAAATCCTGGGCGGGTGATGTTCATTCTTCTACCCCGTTTTGCATAGTGGCTAAATGGACATTAATAAAGGCTCATTCAAAAATCTAGAAACATACTTGCTATATCAAAAATATCCAGATTAATAGTTTTTTTTTTTTTTTTCAGCAATGCAAAAGGGAAGAATTAGGAATAATATACAAATTTGCCAAAAATGATAATGAAATCATTTAGTAAAAATAATTGATATTACAAAATTTATTTTTAACAAAGAAAAAAAACCAATTATATTTCTGAAATCATTTAATAAAAATAATTGATATTACAAAATTTATTTTAAACAAATATATTTTTAAGTATTATAAGAGATTCTTTTCATTTTCAAAGATAAATGATAATGAAAATTTTTTAAAAAATTGGAGAATCAATATTAACTTGGATGCAGCTTTTTATGAATAATTATTATAAATAAACTAACTGCAAGCTTTTCGGATGAATTATTATTATTATTATTATTATTATTATTATTATTATTATTATTATTATTTTATTATTTTATAATTTTTTTTTTTTAAAAATAAAATATATTCGATAATGGTAATTTTTGATATGACCTGTTTTTCTTATATAATTTTTTTTTTAAACTGTCAAAATTATTAATAGATAGATAGCTAAATATTTATTCTTGGAAAATACTTGTCTTTGAAAAACGGGTAATATGTTATCACAATTCGTAAAGGGATTCATATTTTATCTATTTAATTGTATTTGTTTGTTTTCTCAATTTTCGTACTTTTTTGTTATTAACTTTTATGTACTATCATGAGGGAGAGACCTTTTTATTATGACGTGATGTTAGATAGATAAATTGCTGTGTAATTAGTTAAATGCTTTATTAAACAAATTGAATAATTGAGATTTCAAAAATTAACAACTGTGGCATATTTAGTTTGATAACTTTAGTAACATCATTGTAGATTAGCTATTGTAGTCGATTTTTGTTTCTAACGATTACAAAAAAACTTGTTAAATTTTAATTTTACATATAATCCTATTTTTAACTCTAACCCTAACTTTAAATAATAAGCCAAATAATGGTTTCGGGGCATGATAAAAAAAAAAAAAAAGATTTATAAAATGATAACGAAATAAAATGTGGTTAATTGAATTATTTCAATTTGTTGATTGTTGAGAGAGATTGATTTTTTGATAATTTATTTCAAAAAATAATGTAAAAATGTTCAATTGTTCATACTTCACAAAATCTAATAAATCTAATTAAATCTATCATTACTATTCCTAATTTATTTTTACTTTTTTAATTTTAAAAAATTCTTTTTTAGCAATATATATAAAATCCGCAGTTCTAAATTAGGAATATAATTAGTAACTTACTTTCGAATTCCTTTAATTATCAAGATCAGATCAAAAAAAAAGTAGATCGGTAATTCTTACATCGAAATTATTCATTATTTTTATTCCGCATTCTCTCTTTACGCTCTCATCTCACTCTTTTCTATTCTCCATTCACTCTATTACTCTATTCTACTTTCTCATTCTACTTTATTCTACTCTATTCTACTCTTTACGTTCTACTCTCTTCTACTCTTTACGGTTTACTCCCTTTACACTGCATCTATTCTTTTCTACTAAAATTTCTTAATATAATTAATTCATCTTTCATTCTTTGAACTCTTAATCCAATATTTTTATATTTTAACAATTTATCATAAATCTATATAATCTATAACAAAAAAATCATGTTCAATAAACCTTATTTCTTTTATCAATCTAACCTTTTTTTTTTTTTTAAACATTATCTTCAACAATATCACATTCTACTCACATTACAATATATATCATCATATGCAATCATCTTTTAAATCGTGTAATAACTTGTCTCCTCGTTTTATTTATTTATATATTATTATTTATTTTATATTATTTATTATTTTATATTATTTATTTATATTTATTTATACAATCGAAATTTTTTACATTTCTATACCACTAATTTTAACTAATTTACATGAAAATACACCAAATACAAATTTACTATTTTATTGTAAATTATACTATTAGTCTATATTATCAGTTATCAATTTATACAATTTATACAATTTATACAATTTATACAATCAATTTACTTTTTAACTATTTTAAACTGTCCTTAAAAATTGATACAAATACCTCGTTAAACCCATCAAAATTTCTCAATTTTTTTTTTTTGAAAAAATATTTCTTTTCTCTTTTAATTTGCTTATTACTATTGTCATTTTTGTGTATTTACTTGTTTCTTTTTTTAAAAGAAACATTTTCTTCTGTGGATGCAATTTACGCTACACACAAACGCATAATATATTCATACCTATATTTAATAATCATTTAATTTTCTCTAGTTGTTTATTATTTTATATATATATATATATACATATATTTTAGATTTAATTTGATAAGAAAAATAATCAAATATTTGTCATCAGTTAATAATAATAATAATGTTTGGCACTACTCTTCCTTATCATAGTCCCAAAGGTCTATTTAACAGCATAACAATTTCATCGGCTTTACCAACTCAACTTTTATCTTCCCCTTTGGTTATGATTCCGTTAAGTGGTTACTTCTCCCAAGAACAGAATATACCTTCTCAACAAACTATTCCTACACAAAACATTCCTCATTCTGCGCCACAACAACCTATTCATAACAATAAACATTCTTCCAGAAAAAATACTCAGCAAAAACAATCTTTATCAAAAAATTCTTTTTCTGCTGCTATTGCTTCTGCTTTTGTGGGAGGAAATATGGGCAACATTTTAACTTTGACCCGCAATAATAATAATAATAATAATAACAACAACAACAACAACAACAACAACAATAATAATAATAATAATGATAATTGTAATAATGATAATTGTAATGATGATAATGACAACATCAATAATAATAACGCTATCAATGATTCTACAAACAAATGTTCCGACTCTCCTCCTTCCAATGTCGTTCATCCTCATCATCGTAGAAAAAAACAATCAAATAAAATCAACAGAAAGAAAATTGATCAAGCGATCGCATTCTCTGCTTTCTCTGTAGAGGAAGATCACCAGGGAAATCCGGAGTGCGCGAATGATCTTTATTTTCTTGCCCTGGAACAACTTTTGGAAGCTTTTCCAAGTAAGTAATATATCACATGAATTTATGATAATTCACATGTGAATAATGATATAATGAACATTGTGTTCAATCACGTGACAAAATTCATTTACTAAATTAATCTTTAATTCAGTTCAAAATGATCAATCACGAAGAGTTTTATTCTTGCATAAGTTAAAAGCTTTCTTGGAACGTACCGAATTAATTAAAGAAATTTCGGAAATGACAAAAACCACCATTCCACAATTTTCAAATGAATGTGATTGCACATTACCCCGTCAAAATCGTCAAACAAGAGAAAAGGGAGTTTCAGACCTTATAACTAATGCAGTTGTAACAAGTGCGGTAGCATTAAAACAATCACCAATTCCCGATGCCATAACAGCTACCGTGAATTATACTACGAAGATAATTAAGAATATTGATGAGACTTATGAATTACAAGATAAAGCTTGGAAAATATCAAAAACAGGAATTAATTTCGCATTAGAACTTGACCAACATTATAATGTTCATGAAAAAGTTGGTAACTTTTGCTTTACAACGATTGCAGCTATTATGAAAGCCGGAATTGCTTACAAAGATTCACCCTCATACAGTCAATTAAATGAATTGAGAAAACAAGAATTTTTTGATGATAATGATTCTGCATGTATAATCACTGAAGGTTGCGAGAACTGATTTTTTTAGTTGTAAACGAACTATAATTAGATATAATGTAATTAGATAGGTCATTATCAAAGGATAATATCAATTAGATAATAATTACTATACATGATACATGTGAATAATAATAATAATAAAAATCAAATATAGAAAAGATATTATTCTATAATAATAATACATTATATAATACATTATATAATACATTTTTTATATTTACATTCATAAAAAAAATATAATAAACAATATACATTTTCATTTCTAATTCTTTTATTCATCGTACATGTACTTATTGTAAGGCTTTTCTTTTCACAGGTTGGATACTATAAAATTAGAGAATCTTTACCTCTTCAATGATATGTATAGAACAAAAGTGGTGTCAGAACATGTAATTCATGGTCATTTGCTTATTTTTTCCTATTTTATTTATTTTTTTTATTTGACCTTCATTTCTCTATTTTATTGCGAATCACGTTCAATACTATTATATGTATTATTATTTTATTGCGAATCACATCCGATTTTCAATACTATTATACTATTGTATAGTATGATAGTTGTTTCCTTTAATTGGTAAATATTTATTTGGGTTTATACATGCGATAAACTTAATTATATATTAAATATAAATATTTTCTTTTTCAAATTAAAAATTCCATCTTTTAGAGTTATAATTTTATCATATGCATATTTTATTTGACTTAACTATTTATATCAAAAATGTTATAAACAAGGGAATTCTCGAAAGGACAAAAAAATTTCATATGAAATCCTCCTTTCACGTGTCACCCGCCCAACCTAAATGTCACCATTATTACATCATTACTTTCGACAAAACTAATATGAGAATATAAAAACTAGAGTGACAATTATTAGTGACAATTACAATTTTCAATTCAAATACTTATCACGTTTAATGATTATTTTGTTTTTTTTTTTGTCGAAATTATTTATAAATTTTATTCGTTAATGTTTTTGCTTGTGTATCACGTTTGGTGAAATTCACTCGCGCGTTAAATATTTATTATAGTACATAATTTATTGTTCATACGCGAATATGATGCCATGATTTATTATTCGCTCACACGCGAATATGATGTACCATTGTGCTATTGTACATGTAAAATTACAAATCAATTCTATCTCCCAAAGAATCTATAAATCACTCTTATATCATTTAATTATTAAATTTTATTATAATTTATTAATTGATTTCGTCTAATTTAAAAAATTGATGTATTAAATAAATTACCACTTGCGTAATGGTATAAATTATATAAATTATATAAATTAAGTATTGTCTAGTTTTAAGTTTATATATTTTTAAAAATGGTCAACTATGCGGGTCCCAAGTTCAAATTTACTTTATTTGGATGAATTAATAATGGTTTCACTTTAATTATATTACCAATTTCTCCACCTTCTGGGCCAGAAAATCTACCTTGAATTCCGAACTCTCTTAATAAAACTGTTTTATCGCCTTTCTCCAAAACATCAACTGTAACTGCTGTTAACTCTGGCATAGTATTACTTTTCATAAAACGTTCAAATAAACTAAGTATCCAGAATTTTTCACTACGTACTTGTGTCCTACTTATTTCTTTTTCTCTGGTTCGGATATGTTGAGTCATATTTTCCAGTTCTTCTTTAGAAAATGGAAACTTTGTACCAAGAAGACTAGCTTTCATTTGCCAATGCACCAATATATCGCAATATCGACGCAATGGTGACGTAACTTTGGAATATCCATCTGCTATTCCCATAGCCCAATGTGGTCCAGATTCTGTTGAAAGCTCTGCGGCTGTCATCAATGGACGCATCTTTACTACGGATGTTAATGGAATAACTCCATTCCGCATATCCTTATATTTTTTTTCCTCTTCCACTATTGGCGAATTAGGAACAAGTTGTTTCCTGTATAATGTGGGTATATTACGTTCTTTACAAAATTTTGCTGCAACAACACCAGCCAAGATCATATATTCTGCAACCATTGCCCGAGCAGGAGAATGCATACTCTTATCAAGTTGTACTTGAATTGTAGGAGTTCCTAAATATGAAATTGGCCCTTGAGGAGAGGGATTTGCAGATGGAAGTGGAAATGGTGAGATTTGAATAGCTGGTTGAGAGATTCCCATGTTGATAGCTCCAATATTTATTCGATTTTTCATGTGCATGAATGAGATTTTTTGCAATTCCCGAAGGTCACGTTTCGAAGATTCTGGTAACTCTTTATACACATTTATTGGTGGAGGAATTGGTTTAGGATGGTAATGTAGTTGTTTATGAACAAATTCGATTTCTTCTTTTGAACCTCCGATATTTTCCCACGATAAGATCGTGTCTACATCATCATAATATAAACACTTCACATTTCTGACAATACCAGCTCGAACTTGATAATCTAATATATTTCCATCATCTCCTATTCGAACACTAAATGACATGACAGAATTTCCATTAATTCCTGCATCAGTACCTAAACTAAATCTTTTTTCACTCAAAGAGGGAGGTATCATCGCATAATTTCGATCAGGAAAATATACACTTTGAACTCTTGATAACGCAATTTGTGACAACTGATGAGAAGGATGAATAACTGAAGATGGATCTGCGATATGAACATGCACCCAAGTTGAGGAAGGCTCGGATTTATTACTATCAAGACGTTCAATTGATATTCCATCATCAAGTTCATGTGCTGTATGGTCGTCTACCGTATAAACAGGAAGATCACCGAAATCATGTCGAATATTTTCGCAAATATCATATGGATAGAAGTCATTTGGTCCAAGATTTGGTAATGTTTTATTAAGCAAAGATACTTTAGAAAAATTTGATCCATTTTCAGAAGAATTAACCTTTTTATTGTAAACAAAGGGTTTCGTTTTCATTAGATTATTGGCCAATTTCATTGATGTTTCATGATCACTATCTGCCTTTCGAGAAACCCCGTGGCCATTCAACATAATCGTTGGATCGTAAACATTCAAATTTTCCCATGGTGTCCATACGCCAATGTCTTTTAAAAATTTAATTGCGCAATCTTTATCAAGATCACAATCGTATAATTTAGTGGGTTTAAGTATAGCAGCTATTTGAGCATCAAATGCATTAAAGCCTACAATATGAGATTTGAAAAAATTAATGAACAGTTTGTCATCCTCTGTAAAATTGGGTAATTCTTTGATTCTGTTAGAGGAAATCGTGTGATCATTTTCTTTAGTCTTTAATGAACGTTTATAATTAACGATTGTTATTGCTTTTGACTGAAATTCGGTAAATTTCGGATCCCGTAATCTAATCCACTCCATTACTTTTGCAATCGCTTGGATATCAACTTTTGCTCTTAATCGAAAAGTTCCATTATCCCTTAACTTTTTAGTATCAGTTATAAAGTATATATTTTCTTTTATTAAAAATAAGATAGTTGCTAGAGTTTGTGAATTTTCTGGCTTGGTTGTTTTAAATACATGGCAAGCCACATCATTAACTGTGAGTGTTCTTAATTCTGTATCGTCAGCGGGTGCAAAATGTGAGTACACTTGACGAAATTCAAGGATTCTGGATTGCAAAAGAATCAACGCAGATTTAGATAAATCTCCTGCAATTTTTCCATAATTAGAAGGAATAGGAGATTCGGGTGCGAGAAGAGTGTCACCTAGTTTTTTAATATATGCGAATCTAGGAATGGTAAATACAACATCATCATCACGATGCGCAATCGTATGACCATTTGGTAATAGAATATGATTCTTTCCCATTGATGTGGGGTCTGTACGCAATTTGACGACTATTCCTGAATAAGATTTATCATTTCTTATAGATAATGTTAATAAATTCTAATTAACTACAGTATAAGATAAAGTAAATTGATATTAATTATATTTTATTTTACCTTCGTAATTCAACATAGTCACCAATTTCAAATCGAGCCCTCTGAGGCGTTTGATTCTCAATTCCTGGGGAAATAATAGATTCTGATTCCTTGTCATTTTCTGTCACTAAATTGGTAACTGCATGAATGTCAGTAACCTTTTTTGTCTGCATATCTTTATTTGTAGATTGAATATTTATTTTAACGTTTTCTTCTGAAATTATTGAAGGCGTTTTAAGATCCCGTGAGCCTTCTGTAAGCGTGGATTTCTTTTTATGCAATTCTGCATGTTCTTGTTTTTGGGGTTCTTTACTTAAAACTACCGGAATGTCAGTAACCTTTTTTGTCTGAATTTGCTTATCCTTTTGAACATTTATTTTAGATTTAATGGCGTTTTCTTCTGAAATTATTGAAGGTTTTCTAAGATCCCGTGAGCCTTCTGTAAATATGGATTCTTTTTTATGCAATTCTGCATGTTCTTGTTTTTGGGGTTCTTTATTTAAAACTATCGGAATGTCAGTAACAACATTTATTTTAGATTTAATGGAGTTTTCTTCTGAAATTATTGAAGGTTTTTTAAGATCCCGTGAACTTTCTGTAAACATGGATTTCTTTTTATGCAATTCCGTACGTTCTTGTTTTTTGGGCTCTTTACTTAAAACTACCGGAATTTCAGTAACCTTTTTTGTCTGCATCTGCTTATCCTTTTGAATATTTATTTTAGATTTAATGGCGTTTTCTTCTGAAATCATTGAAGGTTTTTTAAGATCTCGTGAGCCTTCTGACTTCTTTTTATGCAATTCTGCATGTTCTTGTTTTTTGGGTTCTTTACTTAAAACTACTGGAATGTCAGTAACCTTTTTCATCTGCTTACGTTCCGTAAGTTTGATATTAAGAGAACCTTCGGGCCTATTTTTATATAATTTGGCATGTTCTTGTTTGGGTCTTGAAATTTTGGGTTCTTTACTTAAAAAAGTAATGCAGATACATTTTTTTTTAAAAAAATTTATTTAAATAATGAATTGAAAAAATCATATTAAAAATACAAACCCCAATGTATTTACCCTAAATTTTTCAATGGCTTTAGAATCATTTTATTTTGTATAGAGTCAATAATTTCTTTATTTTTCAATGGTAAACTATTTTTATTTGAGTTAATATGAACTTTTACATTTTGAGGCTTTTTATTTGGTTTAGAGAAAGTTGTCTCGGTAAGAAGTCGTTTATGCAAAAAAGTAACATTATTTGAAAAACTTTTTAGGTCTCTTTTTAGTGTTGCAAGGGAGTATACGTCTAATTGCAATACTCTTAATAAGACCATTTTTTTGAAAAGTTATTTGAACTTGCACAAAAAAAAAATTATATCTGATTATCGGTATCATTCATCCACTGTGCGACCGTTTTTTGCTTACCATACCTCGACATCTCGTTTTGTGAATTTTATCTTATAAAATTAGTGATTTCTGCTGTTTGTTTTTTCTTTATTACAGATTATATATTTATTATACTTGTCACCACAATGCTTGGGTTTTTTGTATATATAAAATGAAGTAAATTTTTGATTTTTGATTTTTACCTTTCTCACATTTTCTCAAATGTTCAAATGAAAGAAAGCAAAGAACCCTGTTTGTGACATTCTTAGAAACCTAATGAATGGAGAGGTACAAATTAAGCGACATCGTTCTCTTTTGCGTATTGTAGAGAATGTACCTATTACAAAGAAAAAAAAAGCTTATAATGAAACTTGTATAATGTTCTTATTAGTATGCTTCCTTTCTATTAATATTTATTGATTTAGATCTTTGAGTGAACTTGTCAACGAAGTTTGTATGAAGCTACTTTTGCAAAAATCAATGTGATTTTTATCTTTAAAGAAGATAAGATTTAAATTTATAATTTATTTCAGAATTTGTTTTGCCACGAAGAGTTCTCGTTCAAAAAAAAAAAAAACTTTTATTTTAAAATAATTATATTAATAAATTTTTTAAAATGATGGATTTTCTATTGTTATTTGTAATCCAAATGAAGCATCTTTGATATAAGGGAAAAAGATAGGGTAAATGCTATATTGAACTTCATGAGTACGTAACGGTCCTTGTAATTCGATCAAGTATTTGACTTTATCGATAGAATTAGAAGCCCAAAGGCTATTTGCCGACATGGCGTTTTTTTTTCATAAGTTATAATATGGATTTTTTTTTAAACGTTTAACGAAAGTAATTTATTTCAGAATTAAAAAAAAAAACCAAACCTAAAATAAATAGCATTGTGAAAACACAATTTTTTAACATTTACAATATTTAAAAATATCAAAATTAAATAACAGTATAGAAATTATTTACAAAAGAAAAAGAATCGAAAAAGTTGATGTACTAAAAATATATGAATTATAATTATAGATTATATAAATCTTGTCTAAAGCCAACAGGAGTTTTTTCTTCTTTACCGTCCTCCAAGGAATAAGCATTCAAAATTACATCTCCTGCAACCCTATTTTCTCTAAAATTTTTTATCGCCTCTTCAGCAAAACCGGAAACGTCATCATCTTCATCAAACCACAAAGTTTTTTTGGTATCTTTTTTGATGGTAATTTCTTCATCGGTATATTTAACAGGATTAAAGATTTCTGGTGGCGAAGCTGAAATATGTGAGAACAAATCTTGAGCAGCTTTTTCCAACAATCGTTGGATTTCATCAAGTTTTTTCATGTCTGCACTTTTCAAATCAACTTCTAATTCCAAATCCGAATATGATTCTAAATTTGGATCTTTAATTCTGTTACCACCCAACCCATATTTTGCTTTGATATCATCGATTGTGGTCTTCAAGGACCAATAATCTTTATCGGTTTCGTATGCCGTTGGTGCAGCATGTTTTACATTTGAACTTGCGTTAATATTACGAGTAAATTGGGTTGAAATTGGAAACGCATATTTCATAGAAGAACGACTTATTATTGAATTTTGAGAATTCAAATAGTTAGCAAAGCCCCTGCTGGAGCGAAAAGCAAATCTTGATAAAGACATTTTTTTTTTTGTTATTATTATTATAAATTAAATTTATTATTTTTATTTTATTACTATAATATGAAAATATTATTAATTTAAAAAAAAAAATAAAAATATAAAAAAGTGATGATGGTAAATGGTCCCTTTTTATAATTGCTTCTACCGAAAATTCAGATTGGTAAGATTGGTAATAAAAAAGAAAAAGATTTTCATTCCGTGCGAAAAATTACAAAATTACAAAATCAATAACAATGTAGATTGTGCATTGTACCATGGGAAAAAGACCATGTGAAATTATCTATTAGCGTACAATGACATAATTTTTAAGCGAATAACGTTATGTGAATATCAACTACAAAATTACAAGCCATACAAAAGATCATGTGTACATTGTTGATCAACGTTTTCCTTTATACAGTAATCTGGTTTTAAACGTGCATCGACAAGTTTAGTATAACTTTATTTCCAGTGGGAATTTAGATACCATTATTAATACCAAAATTGGTAGAATTTGCGATGTGTAGGAATGTACAGTTTAGATCGTATGAGTTAGGGGCTATTTCCTTTTTACCTGGCCAAATTGAAAATTTCACACTCGCTTGTGTAACTAATGTTAATTCCATAATATCTAATACATTTAACCGCTACTGCATAATGTACCTGAATATACACATTGGGAATATCATTCAGGATATTCGTTTGAATTATTTATCAAGAACAGAAAAAGACAATAAAAGTATAGTATACTTTCTAACTATAAAAGGATGTGAAGATTTATTAACTATAAAGTTTCAGTTTCAAAAGAAATTATTGCAATGTATTATGATGAATTATCTGCAAAAGAAAAACCAAACACATTTTATTATGGAAACTAAAACTCATTCGAAAAAGCCAAAAATGATACTTGGAATAAAACCAGATAAGAATAATATACTAGAATTTTTATTATTGTGCTATAAATGGTTTGTTGCACTTAAAAAAGTAAAACAATCTTTTTTTTTTTTTTTCGAAAATAAATAATAGATGGTCAAAATATCACAATATATTGGTCAGTATAAATAATACGAGATATAAGTGGTTCCAGGAAGTTTATTACTGGATCGTCTATATAGTTGAAATTGTTTAGGCCATTACAGGAAACTATCTTTATTAATGGTATCAAATTTTCACTGTTACAAAAAAATCAACTTTGAGTAGAAATTTTTCTCTTTCAACAGTCTTCTTTATCTTCCGCTTTTGCCATCAAAGTGTGACATAATATATAAATACGATCTTTTTCTTTTAGTAGGTTGTTACATGCAGTAAATTTTTTATAAATTTTAATGTCAAATACAGTATACATTGAATTTATTTTGTTAGTAATATATAATTTATATGGGGCATATAAAGAATTACATAATTTTACATAGGTTCTATTATAAATGTTGCTCAAATTATTTTTGACATAGTAAAATAATTTAACATGTATAGGTTCTATATAAATTATGTAAATTTATGCTATGTAATAATATTTCATCTTTACTGCTATACTTTTGNAATAAACTAGAATTTTTATTATTGTGCTATAAATGGTTTGTTGCACTTAAAAAAGTAAAACAATCTTTTTTTTTTTTTTTCGAAAATAAATAATAGATGGTCAAAATATCACAATATATTGGTCAGTATAAATAATACGAGATATAAGTGGTTCCAGGAAGTTTATTACTGGATCGTCTATATAGTTGAAATTGTTTAGGCCATTACAGGAAACTATCTTTATTAATGGTATCAAATTTTCACTGTTACAAAAAAATCAACTTTGAGTAGAAATTTTTCTCTTTCAACAGTCTTCTTTATCTTCCGCTTTTGCCATCAAAGTGTGACATAATATATAAATACGATCTTTTTCTTTTAGTAGGTTGTTACATGCAGTAAATTTTTTATAAATTTTAATGTCAAATACAGTATACATTGAATTTATTTTGTTAGTAATATATAATTTATATGGGGCATATAAAGAATTACATAATTTTACATAGGTTCTATTATAAATGTTGCTCAAATTATTTTTGACATAGTAAAATAATTTAACATGTATAGGTTCTATATAAATTATGTAAATTTATGCTATGTAATAATATTTCATCTTTACTGCTATACTTTTGATATTTTCTTTGTTGTGTATTTGTAATGAAAGAAAAATTTGAATTCTTTTTTATAATACTTTTGTGTTATAACTTGTTTACTAAAGAGTTGTAACATGGTATAATAGCAAAATAAACAAAATTGGTTTTTTTTATAATACAATAATTATTTAAAATAATCAAAAGTAATGTAATATGTGTTTTATATTACTTGACTAAACTTGAATAAAAAATATAAAAAATAACTAATGAATTTTGAAATTCATATTTAATTGTATCAGGAAATTTTAATAGGTATAATATTTTATAACTATATGAAAAATTCTATTTTTGGATTTTGGATACAATTTACATGACAGAAAGTGATTTTTTACTAATATCTTTTTATAACAAATTGAAAGTTCTAGTTTTTAATTATAAGATTATATATATTTTATTCTTGTATTATTAATATTTATAGAGAAATTATAAAAAAAATTATAGTGGAAAATTTTACAAATGTTTGATTTTAAATGTAAATATTAGTGTTACAAAAATAAAATAGATTATTTTGTAATTAAAAATTAAAGCTTTTGATCTGTTAAAAAATTTTCTGTATATAAATTTTTGAAAATTTATATAAGTTCCATAATAATTATAAAATATTACATTTAAAGTTTTATATATAATTTTGTTTTAAGATATTTTGATTAAAAAAGATATTATTTTAAAATAAAATATGGAAATTTCAAATATACACTTTATTATTATATAAAAGTTATAGATTTTTATTATAATTCTATCTAAAAAAATCTATAATATTAAGAACTTGTAAAAATAATTAAGAATACTTGTTATAATTCTTATAATTCAAAAAAGTATTGCAATTAATTGCAATATATAATATAATTAAATTTTCCTAATGGTGCAATTAATTTATACATGTTATCAAAACTATTGAACTAAGTTAAAATTTGAAATTTTGAAGTTAAGTCATGAAAAATTGATGCAATTGATGCAATTGACACAATTGATACAATTATTTTGATGCAATTACATAGACACAACTAAATTTTAGTAGTTGAGTCAAATTTTTTACTTTTGACTATATGTATAAATTAGTTACAACTGATTACAACTCTTATAAATAATTACAACAGGTATTTTTAAAAGATACTATCTTTATTTACAAATTATACTGGTTAAATAAAAAAAGATAAACAAAATTTTGATGCAAATTATTCATGTTGTCAAAACTAATTTGACCTTGACTCAACCTTTAACATTTCAATTTTTAATTGTGTATGTCAATTACTAGTAAAAATCAAAATTTGTCTTAACTCAACTTCAATTTTTCTTAATTTTAATTACATCTGACTTAATTCAATAATTTTGATGACATATGCAGTGTAAACAGATAGATAAATATGTAAATTATATATGTTGTCAAAACTAATTTGACCTTGACTTAACTCTTAAAATTTCAATTTTTAATTGCGTCTGATTCAACTAATTGCATCAATCACTAGTAAAAATCAAAATTTGTCTTGACTCAACTTCAATTTTTCTCAATTTTAATTGTGTCTGACTCAATTCAATAGTTTTGACAATATGTATAATGTAAATAGATAATAAGTATTGTAATATTCTAGAATATTACACCTTATAAAATTTCTTGATAATAAAAAAATTTATTCTTTTACTTATTAAATAAATTAAATTGTAAACTTTTCTACTTTAAATCCAAGCCTATTAATTCTTATTTGAAATAAAATTATATATATACTTTATCTTATATATAAATATTTATTAAAAATATTTATGAAACTTTATTATAAAAGTTTTTTTGTTTTAAAGAAATGGCAGTATGATATGGTGCATTTATAGGAGGTTGTAAAGGATCTAAACTTTTTTTCTATTTTTTTTTTGATTAAAAATTAAATTAAAAAAAAAATTAAACAAAATCATAATTAATGATGTTATAATAAATAATTACCTCTAGTGAATAAGTCATATCAGAATCAAATCCACTAAATTAAAAATAAAATATAAAAATGTAAAAATATAAAAAAAGTTATAATAAATAAAATTTTTTTTTTAAAAAATACCTTAAATCACCACAAGCAACAAATGGAACAATAACATGATTAGAACCTGAGAATTTATTTTCAGGACCTTTTTATTTAAAAGAAATTCATTATAGATAATTAATATACAATTATCAATATATATATATATATATATTATAAAGAAATTATATACAAACTATAAGATAGATCCAATAAAGGATTTATCATTGTTGGAATATAATCTTTTGGTGGTGTATAATTTTGACAGACAACAAATGCTTCTATATTAATTTAAAATCAACAAAAAAGAAATTGATATTATTATAATTTCATTAAAATTTATAAATATTTTTATAATATACATCCATAATAAAAAAAAAATCAATTTACCTATACTAGAATTTCTTGAACTTCGAGGTTTACAGCAAGTAACATTAGGAAAAAAAATTTTTAGTTGAGCATATAATAAAGTAACATCTTTACCACGGAAAATTTTGGCAACAAATGTTCCTCCTGGACATAAAATATTTGTTGTAATATTTAATGCTGATAATAATAATTGTGCCTGAATATATTCATCCATATCATGAAGTCCAGTTACTTTAAAAAAAATATATATATATAAATATTATTATTATTATTATTATTATTATTATTATTATTATTTATTATTATGAAAAAGTTACATCTTTACCATCTGGAGCACCATCACAAACAACAAGATCAGCCAATTCTCCATCAAAACAAGAAATAATCTGTTCAGCAGTTGACACTTTTGTTATATCACCTTGAATTTGAATGACATTTTCAAGAGGTGCCTAAAATTAAAAAAATGAAAAAAATAAAAAATAGATGTTTATTATTTCAAAAAGAAAAAAAGAAGAAAATATAAATTATACCATTGCTTGTAAATCCACGGCTACAATTTTTGATGATAATGCATCACCAGAATTTTTACTATTAAAAAAAAAATGAGTCAAATAAAATAAAATAAAATCCATAATATAGTATAAAAAATATTATACTTTAAATTCTTTGATAAAACTTGAGACCAACTTCCTGGTGCAGCACATAAATCTACTGCGCGTTGAACACCTTTACATTGTAAATTATTATAAATTATCATTAAAGAATTATTATTAATATTCTCCATAGATATAATAATTTTGATTTTATTATTACCTTCAAAAATATTAAATTCTTCATTAATTTGTAATAATTTGAATGCACTTCTAGCTCTCCACCCTTGTTCTTTAGCTAATCTATAATATATGTCTCTTTTATCCTTTGATGATTTTCCCATTTTCAAGAAATTACAAATTATCGGTTATTAAAAAAATTTGTGACCGAACCGATGAAGCCAATCACGTTCAATTTATATGATAAATGTATATTTTGTAATTTATATTTAAAATATAAAAATTATAATTTTCAACAACTTATTTTTTTTTATTTCAAATTTTATAAAAATTTCATTTTTTATTTTGATAGATTTGCAAAATACAATATACATTTATTTGGAGTTAGAATTACTAGAATTATAATATAGTTTATTATTGAACCAGTCAACCAATTTGAGTTTAGTTGCTGGGGTTGGTTGATTTGTTGAATTTAAACATGCTTCACACAACTTCTGACCTTTGATCCCAAGCATTTTTTATTTCATCCTTAGTGGATCTCAACTAAAGAAAAAAAGAAAAGTAAATTAATTAATTTGTTTAATTACTCAAATTTACTTTAAATCACTCGAAATCACTTGAAATCACTTGAAATCACTTGAAATCACTTGAAATCACTTGAAATCACTTGAAATCACTCGTGGGTAATATATCGGGAAGAATAAATAAATACATACCTCGTCTTCAGTTAAATTATCATCAATACTTTGTAAAATACTGGTTACGACTGTAAAATAATTTCCGTCCCTCTTATCATCACGAAATCTCATAAATTCCCATTTTTTTGATCCATCGGGATATTCTTTACGACATACTTCAACAATACGACCATCAAGATTTAAATTTCTTTCTGATGTTTCTTGTTTGGTTACCATTTCTTGTTTTAACCATCTAATTATATATAAATAAAAATAATAGAAACAATTAGAAAAAAATTTAAAAATAATTAGAAATAATTGGAAATAATACTCACTTTTCCCATAAAATATCAGGAACTTGTAATTCATCATAATAATTATAACCTTTGTTACCTTTATTTATATGTAACTCGAATTTATCTGGTCTCTGTTCTGGAAATGAAGGTTTGACAGATGAATAATAACATTTTAATTTAAAATCAATGGAATTTTCACTCGATGGTTTCCATTTTAACCTTTTTATCAACAAAGAGAGAGAGAAAGAGAGAGAGAGAGAAATTTAGTAAAATTTAAAGAAATTTTGGGTAAATAAATAAATCAATAAAAAATTACATTGTTGTACATGTCCCAATTACATAAGGAGCGGGTAATGAAGTGAAAATCAATCCATCACTCTTATGCTTAAATCGATTATTTTTTTCATGCAACATATCTAATTCTTTATCTAATTCATAAGAAAATTCCATTCTTTTTAACAACAATCTAATTTAAAAATAACATAAAATCGTTCATTAAATAAACAGAATAAACAAAAACAAAACGAAATAAAATATATAAATAAATAAATAATAATAATAATAATATTATTATTATTACTTACTCGAATGGCAATTTCTTGGTGTTATCATCATCTTCTAAATATTTTATTCGCCATTTTTGATGTGGTTCAATAATAAATTTATTAAGATAACCCAATCTTTTATTAAGTGGCCTTTGCATTAAATTTTTTTCTCTATCCAAAAGACAATCAAAAGCATATAATCGAACTACCACCTGAATAAATGAATAATAATATTAATCATAATAAAATTAATCGTCAATTATTAGATGAAAAAGAATAATCGAACTCACTGATCCATCGTCATACACATCATTAACAATTTCACCATCGAATAATGTGTCTTTATGAAGTTTCGATTGATCCTCGGGATCCGGAAACACCATACCTTCAATATAACGATATATATTCTTTCGATCAATCTAAATGTAAAATATGTTATTTATTAATTAATCTTATTCATAATATTAAATCAAATAAAATAAATGAAATGAATGAAAATCAAATAAAATAAATGAAATGAATGAAAATCAAATAAAATCAATAAATAAATACCAAATAAACCTCTTGTCGTCCATTATTTTCTGTCAAATAAACCAGTACACGTATTCCATCAGATTTTTCACATACATAATAACTATATCAAAGGAAAATATCAAATGAGAATATCGTAAGTTTTGATTATATATATAAATATATGAAAAATAATATTCTCACTTTTCTTTTAACAATTCTTTTATATGACATTTAGTAAAGCTAATAGGTTGGGCTCCTGTAATAATAATAATATAAAAAAAAGAAATTAATTATTATTAAATCATTTTACTCAAATCAAATGATGATGATGATGATCATTATTAATTATTACATACCAGGAAAACTTTTAACGCGTTTAACACTTTTGATCGACGGAATTTTTGTACACAAATGATGATAAAGTAATAATAAGTAATAATAAGTAATAAAAGAAGTAATAATAATAATTATAATAATAATAATGATAATGATAATAATAATAATATAATAATAATAATAATATAATAATGATAATAAAGTTATTAAATACTCACTTGTAATCTACTCCAAGTAATTTAGATATTTTTTCTTTAAGTATTCTAGATTGTTTTTCGTTCACTGTTTCTCCAGGAATAGCCGGGAGTGCAACTGGAAAAAACAATAGTTATTTTTTTTTAATATCTATTTGATGATATAGTTGATTAACTAACATTTAACCAACATAATTAACAATATTAACAATAAATATAGCATTAACTAATCAACTAACATTTAACTAAACATTTTAACTAACCATAAACTAACATTAGATAACATTAACTAACCTTGGGGAGATTCTTCATTCTCTAATTTTATTTGTTTTCTTGGAGTATTCATATAAACTTTTCTGTACGATCAGGTGAACTGTACTGTATAAATGTATTCATATCATGTATAATCATGTCACGAGTGGTCTATCATTTTTTTTTCAACAATTACATAATACATATAATACTTTAAAGTTTTATTTTATGCGTTTTTTTTATTTAAACTTTTTTTTTTTTNTAATTTAGATATTTTTTCTTTAAGTATTCTAGATTGTTTTTCGTTCACTGTTTCTCCAGGAATAGCCGGGAGTGCAACTGGAAAAAACAATAGTTATTTTTTTTTAATATCTATTTGATGATATAGTTGATTAACTAACATTTAACCAACATAATTAACAATATTAACAATAAATATAGCATTAACTAATCAACTAACATTTAACTAAACATTTTAACTAACCATAAACTAACATTAGATAACATTAACTAACCTTGGGGAGATTCTTCATTCTCTAATTTTATTTGTTTTCTTGGAGTATTCATATAAACTTTTCTGTACGATCAGGTGAACTGTACTGTATAAATGTATTCATATCATGTATAATCATGTCACGAGTGGTCTATCATTTTTTTTTCAACAATTACATAATACATATAATACTTTAAAGTTTTATTTTATGCGTTTTTTTTATTTAAACTTTTTTTTTTTTATTCTTCCGGATTTTTTTTTTTGTGAAAAAAACAACAGAGATATACAGAGAGAGAGAGAGAGAGAGTAAAAAAGGAAAAAAAAAAGAAAAAAGAAACTATGCAAACAATAATTATATACAGAGATTATTTTTGGAATTTGGGAAGGGGGAAATTTTTTAATTTCTCTATATTATATCTATATATATATTGATTTATTTTGAAATGTGGTGTTGTTAATAAGTCTATAATAAATTTTTTTTTGAGTGGGAAGAAAATAAGAAAAAAAAACAATTGCTGATTTTTATATATATAAACAGGAAAAAAATGAAAATATATGTATATATACTGTATATATGATTTGTATAATTGCATGAGTGTGGAGAATTTTTGTGTATGTATATATATATATACATACATATATGATTATTATGTATATATTAACAAAGTGAGAGAAAAGTAAATAAAAGTATGAATTTTTTTTTTTTAACTTCCTGCTACAATAATTCTTTGTTCGGTAGGCGAAGAATCACCATTACCATATAAAGCAGTTATTTGTCGAATCATATTATGATCTAATGAACTACTACGTCTTACACGACCACCTAATCTTAATTTATGATGATTATTCGTTGATTTTTTGGGTGAATTTGAAGAAGAGGAAGGTGAACAATTATTTGTTGTTGACGNTTTGGAATTTGGGAAGGGGGAAATTTTTTAATTTCTCTATATTATATCTATATATATATTGATTTATTTTGAAATGTGGTGTTGTTAATAAGTCTATAATAAATTTTTTTTTGAGTGGGAAGAAAATAAGAAAAAAAAACAATTGCTGATTTTTATATATATAAACAGGAAAAAAATGAAAATATATGTATATATACTGTATATATGATTTGTATAATTGCATGAGTGTGGAGAATTTTTGTGTATGTATATATATATATACATACATATATGATTATTATGTATATATTAACAAAGTGAGAGAAAAGTAAATAAAAGTATGAATTTTTTTTTTTTAACTTCCTGCTACAATAATTCTTTGTTCGGTAGGCGAAGAATCACCATTACCATATAAAGCAGTTATTTGTCGAATCATATTATGATCTAATGAACTACTACGTCTTACACGACCACCTAATCTTAATTTATGATGATTATTCGTTGATTTTTTGGGTGAATTTGAAGAAGAGGAAGGTGAACAATTATTTGTTGTTGACGATATTGTATCATTATTGTTGTTGGTATTCGTTAATGATGACATGTTATTGTTATTGTCATTATTATTGAATGTAATAATTGGAGTCATTACTAAATTTTCTAAATTTCCACCATTACTACCACCACCACCACCACCACTTCCACCACTTTTGCTTTTACGACTATTAATAGAACCATTAGAAGAAGAAGAAGAAGAAGAAGAAGAAGTGGTTATAGAAGAAGAAGTAATAGTAGAATTAGATTCATGAAATAATATTCCATTATTAATAATAACTCTATCGTCATCCTCATCATCATCGTCATCATCCAATAAATCATTCCGAGTAGGTAATAATGAATGATGACTATAGGATCGACCAGATAAACTTCGTTTCAATTTACGATATCGAGGAGATCGTTGAGAAGACATTGATCGTAATTTTTCTTGAATATCATCAGGAATTATTAAAAGACCAGCTGCTAAACTAACACGACGTTGCTGTCCTTGTTGCACATTTAATAATTCTTCTTGTAATAGTCCTTCTTGTTTGAATTCTAGTTGTCGTAATTGTTTACGTTTTCCTTTTATTAATGATGATGATGTTGTTTTTGTAGTATTAATATTAATATTAATATTAATATTAGTTGTAGTTGTAGTCGTTTTTGTTGATATTGCTTTTGCTGCTGCTGCTACTGCTGTTGTTGTTGTTGTTTGTGTAGATGATGTATGTTTTGATGGATCATTTTTCATTTGATCCCAAAGAACTCTATTATCCGCTAAAACATCTAGAAATATAGATGCTTGATGTAAAAATGAAGCAAAAGCTTCGAAGTAAGGTTTTACTACAAAATCACCAAAACCCAAACTAATTTGACATTGATGTGATTGTTTTCTATCCATATTTGGTGATACTGGAAGATTATTTGTCTTTTCTAAATCACCTTGATTAAAGAATTCTTCTACAATTAAATCTGACCAACGTTTTGAGATATCCCAAGGACGAACGGTGTTACTAAGATCAGCGGCGTGAATTAATACTTTTAATAAAAGTTCACGTTGTTCTAAATCTAACGAAATTATTATAGATGATGGTCTCGGTAATATTATTTTAACATTACAATTACCATTATTATTATCATTTCCATTATTATTGTTCATTTTAATGGGAAATCTTTTAGATGGAGTTAAAGATATTGGGGAATTTTCGGGGGAAGATCGAGGGGAAGAAGCGGATGAAGAATTATCCATTTCTTCACCTGACTCCTCAGCAGAAGAAGATGATGATGAAGAATATGGAGAAGGGGAAGAAGATAATGAGGAAGTAGTAGTAACTTCAATCATGTTATGTAAAGATTCTAATAAATCGAAATGAAACGTCATATCTGTAGCCAAGATAATTTTAACGATCAAGTTTCGTAATGAATTTTCGATTTCCTTAGGATCACAACTTAAATATTCGTCATCAATATGTACGCAACGGAATAATTTATGTTTAGTTATAAGATCCAATGTAAGTGTGCAAGAATAATTTTCCAATACTGATTGATCATCGTATTTTTTGGCAAGTTCAGTTCGGGCATTAACTTGATATACATTATTTAAACCAGGCTAATATTGATAATAAATAATAATAAATAATAATAAATATGATAAATATTAATATTAAATGTTACTAATAATAAAGAAGAATAAAGAAGAAGAAGAATAAAGAAGAATAATAAAGAAGAAGAAGAATAAAGAAGAATAATAAAGAATAAAGAATAAAGAATTTAGAATACTTACGTGACCAATATCATGACATAATCCAGCAATAAGTAAACATATAGAATCTAAAGCAGTCAAATACTTGCTAGCATCTAAATTGGTGAGCATATAATATAATATTTCTACAACATCGACGGCATGATAGAAAGAGTGATAAGAAGTATCACAATAACCTTTCTCCACATCAATAATAAAATCTAACATCTCGGATTTACTGATATTGAGAGTACCGGCTAAATTCAGTTTAACCATCATTCCTAAAACTATACCATATAATTCTGGTATGGACCAATCCCACACTTTAAATTCCATTCCGGTTCGTTCTTCTAATTTTCCATCGAGAAATTTGAGCATCGTCTAAAAATAATGAATTAAATAAGATAAATAAATAAAAGAATTGAATTTAGGGATTGAATTGAATTGAAGGATTGAAGGATTGAAGGATTGAAAGATTGAATTATTAAATTATTATTAACTTACTCGCTCACAAGTAATGAGTTTGTCTGAAGAAAGTGTGTTATGCCTTAAGACGAGCATTTTTTTTAATTTCTTTTAATTGTGTTTTTGTTGCCTCTAGTACGTCTAATTGTGTCGTTTGTGGTTAATTTCCTCTAATTTTCGTTTAATTGTTTAATTTACGTCAATTTCTTCAACTTCTAATTTCGTCTGATGTTGAGTTGCTTAAAGTTTTTATAAAAGGTTGTGCAAACTCCAAGTCCAAAATGCTGGTTATTTTTTTTTATCTCTATTTCTATATTATGTGTATATATATATACACACACACACATATATACATATGTATAGATATATAGATATATATAGATATATAGTGAAAGTATCTACTTGTATGCGTACCCTCCCTTTCTTTGTTTTTAGAAAAATTTCTTTTTCTGTATTATAGGAAAGGAAAAAAGAAAGAAAAAAGAAAAGAAACAAAGTTTTATTATTAATATTGGTTGTAACAGTAGTAATAATGGTTACGAAGGTGGAAAGTTGTGTTTGATATTCCTGAAACAATATACGATACGATATTTTATAATGTTTTGTAATAATAATAATAATAATGATTATGATGATGATAAAATATATATATATATATGTAAAAATATATAAAATATATAATATCTAGAGATTAATACTCACGAAAAAACTTTACGCGAAGAAGAGAATAAAAGGTTTGACAAGAAGACAGGCAAACCGAAAATTATAATACCTGAGTCTATTTATATAAAAAATCGAACCGAATTTTTTTTTTTTAATTTATTATAGTTTAAATTAAATTTATTGTATAATATAATTTATTGTATAAATATATATATTGTATAAATATATATATTGTATAAATATATATATTTATCAAAGTAAATCAAGTAACTACTTTAATTAAAAAAATTTATGTAAAATTTATGTAAAATTTATATAAAATGTTGTGTAATCTTGAATTTTCTACTTGGAAAAGCACAAAAAAAGCACGCTACACACCAGGATTTTCTTTCTTTATAATTAAAATAAACAAAGATGTGATAGATGTTTCGAATGAAATGTGATATGATATGTACGGTATTATTTAATAATAATTATCAATTTTAATATTAAAATCGATTAAATTGATTGATAATAAATTATTATTATTTTATTATTAATACTCCTATCGGAAATTATTATAAAAATTATAGAAATTTATAGATAATAAGATTATTATAGATTTTGTTGTAGATTTATTATAAATAATAATAATAAATAAATAAATACATAAATAAATAATAATAAATAATAATAATACAAAATCATAATACAAAATACGAAGTTACCGTTAGAGGTTGAAAAATTACTTAATATGAAATGTGAAAATAAAATACTTGTATTTAACATTATTGGTGAACAAGAAAAAATAATAATAATAATAATAATAATATTATTATTATTATTATAAGTATTATAAATATTAATAAATAATAATAATAATAATAATAATAATAATAATAATAATAATAATAAATAATAATAATAATAATAAATAATAATAGAGATTATTATTATTAATTTATCTGGTAGTATACAAATCGTCATATAAGCATAAAAGCATCATAATAAAGTCATCATATAGTCAGTATGATCAGTATGGTTAATGTGGCAAATATTTTCTATGTATTCATATATTTCATATATAGTTCATATATATATTAATAATTCATATATAATTCATATATATTCAGGATATATTCAGGATAAATTCATTCATGTATGTATTCATCGTTCGTTCGTTCGTTCGTTTTGACAATTCCGCGTAGTTCTATTAAAAGTTTAGTCATTTAGTTATAAGACATTTAGTTAATAAAGTTAGTCACTAGTCATGATATTAAAAGTTCATTAAGTATATTTATTGCTATGATATATTATCACGATTATTATGTATTACTATGATTATTACGATTATTACGATTATTATGTATTACTATGATTATTACTATTATTATTACTACTATTATTACTATATTATTATTACTATTATTATTATTACTATTATAATTAGGATTGTTATTATTATGATTTATGATTACACACAAGAAAACAACGAAGAACAAAGAAAAAAAAAACAGCTGCAAAAAAAAACAACAACAACAACAAAATATCTAAAATGTTACTCTGTGTATATTTTAATATTTATTTTTTGTATATGCGTGATGTAATCATTAATGAACACCACATGGAAGGAGTACGAAGCAACACACGAAGAATGTACGAAGGAGTAGAAAAGGAGTACGAAGGAGTATGGGGAATACCTTAACTACTATTACTTCTTTTAACGTATTTACATATTATTTTTTTTTTGTATTTTGAATTGCATTTTGAATTGTGTATAATTTAAAATTATGTTCGAATTGTATTTCGAATTATATTAATTATATATGCAGTCTATTAAACATCAACAGTTTAATTATATTTGGTTAATTGATTGTTTAATTTTAACAAAAAAAAACAATGCTGTAATTTACATGAAGCTCATAATAATATTTACAATAACATTTATAATATGTATTATTATTATTATTATTATTATTATTATTATTATTATTATTATTATTATTATTATTATTATTATTATTATTATTGCTATTTGATCCCGGAGTTTGTCTTTCCAAAAAAATAAAATAAACTCCCATTAACAAATTCTAAATTAAGGAATCGATTTCATAAATACCCCATATAACTCCCTACTCCATTCCATCATTCATTCATTCATTTTACATATATTCTTTTAACATTTTTAACTTATCATTCAAATCATTCAAATCATTCAAGCCATTCAAATCATTCAAATCATTCAACAAGTAAAAAAATGCATTTACGACATTTTCATAAGGTTATTCTTTTTTTACAAAGAGAATTGATAAAATTGATTTGAATGATTGATTGAAATGGATTTGCTTAAAATAGGCAAAAAGGCAAAAATAGGAAAAATGGCAAAAATAGTCTAAATAGGTAAAAATTGGTAAATAGGAAAAAAATAGGTGAAAATTCCTTATATAACTTATATAAGCCAATACTGGTTTTTTTTTTGTTGTAACTATAATAATTTTTGCAAACTTGGTAGAATCTTATTACATCAATATTACATCACCTTTTTTTTTCTTTTTTTTCTTTGTTTTCTTTGTTTACCAATAAAAACAAATATTTTTTTTTTCATCAGCAAGAAATATTCATGCTATCATTCATGCTTATATTATTTATTCATTCATTCATGCAATCTTTTTCTTATTTTTTTTTTTTTTGTTGTAACTATAATAATTTTTGCAAACTTGGTAGAATCTTATTACATCAATATTACATCACCTTTTTTTTTCTTTTTTTTCTTTGTTTTCTTTGTTTACCAATAAAAACAAATATTTTTTTTTTCATCAGCAAGAAATATTCATGCTATCATTCATGCTTATATTATTTATTCATTCATTCATGCAATCTTTTTCTTATTTTTTTTTTTTTTGATTTTTGATGCTATTAGATAATTAGATAGATAACACGATAATTTGATAATTAGTTAATATTTAATTAGTTAAATTGGTATGATATAATTATTTATTTATTATCATCATTATGGATTCCTAGAATTGATTTTATTTTTGCCAAGTTATAAACCAACAAACCAACTAACTGATTAACGTTAACAACTATGATGAATAAATGAAAAATAAATGAAATGATTTCGAAAATTTCCATGTGGCAAATAGATTTGGAATAGATTATTTTATTTCTTGGTGGATCTTCTCCCTTAATGGTATTTTAATAATACAAATACGACTTCACCAAGTTTGGTAAGTTTTGTAGTAAATAGTAAATGGTAATAAATAGAATAGTGATAAAATATAAGAGTACAAGAACCGAGAAATTATACAGACAGGGTATGGAGTATTTGAGTATCACAGAGAGCAATGGCCAACCTTAGATAATTGCCACACGATGTACACTTTATTTTTTTACTACCCGATATACTATTATATGTTATACATGCACTATATATTTATTTTATATATACAGGTATATACAGGTATATGCCGGATATACATGTGAATAAACATTTAAATGAAAAAAAAAAATGAAAAAAAAAAATGAAAAAATGGTATGATATGTTTCTACTCATCTCTACTTAATTCGAGTAAATATTTAAATATTTTTAAATATTTTTAAATAAAAAAAAAACTTTTTTTTTTTTTAAAAAAAAAAGATTGTTAAAATTGTTTAAATGATTCAAATGTGTCAAATTATACTTAAAAATATGGGTACATTTATTATGTCATTTTTTTTTAATAATAACTTTTAATATTGTACTGTACTTTAAAGAATTCTATTAATAGGATTATTTGAATATCGGGAATATCTTTTTTTTTTTATATCTATTTTAAAAAGTACGATATTTATTTATATTTTGGATTTTCATAAACACAAACATCAACTAGATATTTAGATATTAATTCTGGTAATTATGAAGATAAATCAAGTTGAATGAAATCTTGAAATGTGTATTATATAAAAAAAAATATTATAAAAAATATCAGTTAATTAAATCAATTAAAAGAGTTCCCGATAAAAATCAAATATATTTTTTATAATTGAAATTTTTTTTTATTAAAATAGAAATTATTGAAATTATTTTGAAATAGAAAATTATTGAAAATATTAAAAATAGAAATTAAAAATAAATGATAAAGAAACAACAAACAACAATGAATAAAGTCCTTAAAATCAAAGTTAAAATTTATTCTTGTAATCAATTGAATAAACAACAATCAAGTTTTTGTTGTGTTTGGCGGGAAAGAGTAATGTGATATGGATGGAAAGTAAAAAGATAGTAACATGAATATAGATAGTTAGAGTGACCAAGATGATATAGTTAAGATTAGAGTCAAAAACTTTAAACCCAACTTCTTTATCAAATTTCTTTATCATTTCTTTATCATTTCCTAAAATTTTTAATCACAAGAGTTACAAGATCACAAGAGCATTCCTATGACCCATTCTTACAGTTTGTTTGGATATTTTTTAATCATTTTTGGTTATTTTTGTTATTTTTACTTATGTGGGGTGGGAAGAGTTTACGATGACGGTAAGTGATACGAATTTCCAATTGTATAAAATTAAGATTAAGAACAATTGAATAATGTATAATATTATCATAATGTAAAATAAAATATAATAATCATAATATATAATATTTATATTTTATAATAATATTTTATATAATATTTATAATATTATTGGCAGTTTTTATTATTATGATTATACATCTAAATATGCAAAACGGATGTAAAACGGATGTAACAAAAAACTGTTGAAAAAAGAACCAATCATCTTAAAAACAGATTTCATCAAAAAAAAAAAAAGTATAATCTACCTATAAATAATATATATATATATAACATCTGATAATACTTATTGTACATATGATAATAATAATAATAATAAAAAATAAACAAATCTTATTTATTATTTATTATTTTTTTTATTATTATTTTTTATTGTATGGATGGTAATTCAAGTAATTCAAGAAATCGGTGTCATGATCTTGTGGCTACGTTTGTGTAAATGTTCTCCAATGTTCCCCAATATTCTCTTCTCCGATGTCGTTCCTACTTTTCTCCCNAGTTTGTTTGGATATTTTTTAATCATTTTTGGTTATTTTTGTTATTTTTACTTATGTGGGGTGGGAAGAGTTTACGATGACGGTAAGTGATACGAATTTCCAATTGTATAAAATTAAGATTAAGAACAATTGAATAATGTATAATATTATCATAATGTAAAATAAAATATAATAATCATAATATATAATATTTATATTTTATAATAATATTTTATATAATATTTATAATATTATTGGCAGTTTTTATTATTATGATTATACATCTAAATATGCAAAACGGATGTAAAACGGATGTAACAAAAAACTGTTGAAAAAAGAACCAATCATCTTAAAAACAGATTTCATCAAAAAAAAAAAAAGTATAATCTACCTATAAATAATATATATATATATAACATCTGATAATACTTATTGTACATATGATAATAATAATAATAATAAAAAATAAACAAATCTTATTTATTATTTATTATTTTTTTTATTATTATTTTTTATTGTATGGATGGTAATTCAAGTAATTCAAGAAATCGGTGTCATGATCTTGTGGCTACGTTTGTGTAAATGTTCTCCAATGTTCCCCAATATTCTCTTCTCCGATGTCGTTCCTACTTTTCTCCCCTGATGTAATTTATTCCGACTTACCAAATTTACTGAATACCGGAAAAAACTTAAATTAAAATTACGTTCATATACATTACACATATTACACATATTATTATATTAATATTAATATTATTAATATACAATATTAATAAAATATTATCTATTATGTTATTTATTATGTTATTGTTATAGGTGAAACATCGAAACACTCACGTGGTGATATCCATCACAATAATTTTATTAATCTTTGCATTGTCTTTGATTGTTCTTGCCTATTACATTTTGGTACATCCTTTCTCCTTGACACCTCCTTTACCCTTTGCGACCATTGAACTCTTTGCGATCATTGAACCCTTTGACCCTTTATGTTTATTTTATTTTTTATAATAATAACTACTAACGTTACGTTGTACCAACATTTATCATCATTTATGGATTTATAGTAACAATAAAAAAAATGTCATCATACTTTTATTTTAATTTAAAGTTTTTTTTAAATTTTTTTGTACTCTTGAACACAACATAAAAAATTACATACTGTATGTATAATGTACATACTATATGCATAGCATATTACTGTGTACACAACCAAAAAAAATTATTTAAATATTTTTTCTTTTTTCGAACTTAATAATTATCACCCATTTTTATTACCAACTTTGTTAGACATTAAATTGTGTCATTAATTAGTGATTAATTGGTTAACTATCACCTTTGTTTTAATATTTTTAACACTTATCAAGTTATTTGGTGAAAACGTGGTTCGCGCGTGGGAATTTCCCAAATATTTTTTTTATCCACATAATTAATTAATAATAACAGCTTTTAGAATAATAATAATAATAATAATAATAATAATAATAATAAATTTACCTAATCAAAATAATACTAAAAATAATAATATCTTTCTTAATTTTTTCAAAAAAAAAAAGGCAAGTGAAAAAAAAATGTCAAAAAAAAAGATAAAAAACGTGAAGTTGATCATTTATTATTTATATTTTGAATTTAACTGTTTAGAGTAGTTGTACAGACTATACAGAAATCATTATTATCATCTGACTAAAACCATAGCCAAAAAGAAAAAAAATTCTTTTTTAATTAAACCTTGATTTGCAAATTCAACTTTTTTTTTAAAAAATTTTTTATTTGTACGAGAGGAAAAGATGAACAGGGACCAAATAAAAATGAAAAAAAAAGTTTTCATCCCCCTGAACTTTGTTACATGACAGCGTCGTACTACGTACTAGTGTACTAGTGGAATAGTTTCTTTTTATTATTATTATTACCGTACAATTCGTACAATTGTACAATTATCACCGTCATTATAATCAATTATCATCATCATCATTATGGTCAAAAAAGAAAAGATGAATGATAACTTGTACATCAGAATTTTTTTACTTATGGAAATTAGGATTGTCACAAAGGAAACAATAGCTTTTGAAGTGACTATATAAAAAAAATGAAATCTTTGTATCATTTTCCTAGATCGCGCGTGGTTATTATGCATGTATGCATGAGTGAGTGAAAAATGTAATTTTATGCAAGAGAAAAAAACGAATTGGACAATTTTTGCCACGACGAATCAATTTGCATTATATAATACTAAATATTGCATTATTACTTCCTCTATATTTGCATTTATATTCATCATAATAACGTATAATAATATCTATTGTTATTATTATTATTATTTATTATTATTATTATTATTATTAATATTATATTATTAGTTGGAATTTTTATTTATTGTATTATATAAATTTAGTAATTTTAAAATTTTAATACTTAATTTAGAATAAATTTGATCGAAATAAAAAAAAGTAATCGCTGAGTGGTTTATGCAAAAAAGAAATGGATTTCTGGTAATGACTTATTTTACATATCTTAAATACTATATTGTACTGTAAATATTGTAAAAACCAATTTACAAAAACAAACGAATACAATGACTTTTAATTATCTTTAAAATTAAATTTTTTAAATACACAAAGACAAAAAATTAACTTTTTTTTTTTTTGTTCCCGATGTAATTACAGTTATTGCCCAAACTTGGGAATTAATCGATGGCTAAGCTTTAGTGCAGGCAGTAACGTGATTTATTTTAGCGGAGGCGTAAAATTTGGCGTTTATCCGACAGATTATTTAGATTGTAGATATTTAAATATCACAATGAAACCAATTATAGTTTATATTAATACTATTAATTATATGTGATAAAATATGTGATAATTGGATACAAATCACATTAAAAAAAAAACACATCCTTATTCTGACAACAACCGCATTACAGTATAACGCATTATTATTGATGTCAAAAGAAATATTTTGGCGGGAAATTCGGCGCATGGTCAATAATAATTTGAACAAAATAGACAATTTTCGATCTTTTTTTTCACAATAAAAATAAAATAATTATCAACTCTAATCAAAAAATATATTTATTTTTTAAAAATGAAAAATTTATCCTCTTTGTTAAAAAAAAAAAAGAATTCTTTCTTTTGTTCTTTTATGATAATCTTTATATTTGTTATTTCGTTCCTTGTCATCATCGTTGTTTCTTCTCCGCATTAATGAATGCCTTCTGTAAATGAGATAACTGAAATTGGAATGTTCAAAGATAAAAAAATAATATTCATTACATAGATTCCACGTGACTTCCAGAAACAGGAATTTCGAAAACTTTAATCCAATATTAACTCATTATGTAAGACCAAAGCTAAAAATTTATACACTAAAAATTATATTAAATGAACGTAAAAAAAGGACAAAAAAAAAAAAAAAAAAAAA
>PQFF01000266.1:152863-214843 GCA_003547095.1 Diversispora epigaea | reverse complement strand
AAAAAAAAAAAAAAAAAGAAGTATATTGAACATCTTTAAACTTTCCGGGTATTGATGTACAAATTTTCTTTCAAATCAAATTTTAAAATTTTTATACAAAGAAAACTCAAACAAGCAATAACAACAAATTAAAATAAGTTATCTTGATGTATGAAATGCAAATGGAACGCAATTCAAATGTAATTACATCTAAAGTTAAATCATTGCCGATTGGTTAAATTCTAGTTAATCGCAAGAATAAGTACTTCAAAAAAATTATCTTTATTTATAGGTATTCGTTTGAAGATTAAAATTCTATACATTCATTCATTCATATGCAAAAGTATTATGTTTTTTATTTTGTTTCAGAAGGCAATGAAACAAGTATGAATTTCAAAAGTGCTATATCAAAATATTTATTATATACCTTAGTAAAATTAGAAAAAGAAAATTGTATTACCTTTAAAAGGAATCAGAGAATGTTTATTCAATGTAGTACCACCTTAATTGTATAAAAAACAATAATAAGAAATTTATGGTGGTTCGAGGCGAATCAAAGTTTTTTTCGTTTAAAAAAAAAGATGAATAATCACGATTGTCCATCGTTTAAACTTTTAAAACTAAAGTGCCTTTTAAAAGAAGCACTTTAAATTTTTAAAATAATTTAGGAATTTGCCTTGTGATTGGAAATTTTACTCGGGAGTCCACTGTATCATCCATAAATATGTGTGTACTGTAAATAAGATAATAATATTTTGTTAATCAATAGAAAAAGTGAACTTTAATTTTAATACGTAATTAGACATTAACTTTATTATCATTCGAAATTTTTTTTTAAATTCTAGACTTTTGAAAGTCATAAATTTGCTGATATTAAATATTGTGGCAACATGTGATTTTTATTTTTATTATTTAATTATTTAATAAAGAAATATATTATTGTAACAGTTTAACGAAAAATAAATAAACCAACATAAGCTTTAATAACTTTAATTTCTTTTTAGATTTGCAAGATAAGTAATTGTAGTGTAAAGCTAAAAATCCATGATCACTATCCTGGTTTTTCTTATCTACTTTCAATCATTGTCCATTAGTAAGAAAAAGGAAATTAAAGATAACAAAGAAACGAAATATTGATCTCTTATGTGATAATAATCATAAGGGTTTACTATTAAATATTTTTCCCATGTTATATGTTGCTTTTTTTTTTTTTGCTTCTCACACTGTCATCACCCAATGTGAATCTTTTATCCATATGTTGAAAACCAAAAATTGGTCAAATTTTTTGACATGTATAACCAAAAACCAGATAGCCTATTTGCAAATATTTCTTATTATACTTGCCAAAAAAATTATCATTTTTATTTCTCTAGCTTAAAGAAGACCAGATCACTATCTTATTTGGATATTGACGCCTTGCTAGATTTTTTTTTTTATATTTAAATTAATATTTTGATTAATATTGATCTACTATTACCATTTGTTTCCTTTCAATTAGACAAATTCAATGAATTTAAATTTTTAAAATTTTAAATTAATACAAACACATATAAAATCATAAATATTATATCATGCAATAACAAGAGCCGGTGTTTTAAATTATGTGCAGAATACACGCATAATTTAGAATTTTATGTGCAAAATTTGTGCGAATGCTTTTTTTTTATGTTCAAATTTTGTGCAAGTGCAACTCCACACATTGAATTTTAAACACTGACAAGACCTCTGGTTTATATAGTCTAGTGACACTGGTTAAATGAAAAAAATAGGTAAATTTTTTGACACAAATAGGTAAGGAGATTTGAAGTAGATTTGAAGTAGATTTGAAATAGATTTGAAGTAGATTGAAGTAGATTTGAAGTAGATTTGAAGTGGATTTGAAGTGGATTTGTAAATAGGTAAGATGTAATATTATGCCTTATTAATTTTCCTGATCTGATATAGATATGTAATATAGGCAGGTAGATATATAGCATAGCCAGGTAAAGATGATAACTGTAATTATGAATTGCAGATTATGATATTACTATTTATACTGTAATTATTAATAATTAAAATCTGCAATTTCACAATTTAATTATTTTCAAGATTCTACAAATCCGCATTTATAATTATGTTATTGTTTTAAAAATTAATAACTTAAATAATTAAAAAAGAATTTTAAAAAAATTTAAAGATGTTGCTATATAACAAACTTTACCTTTTATTAAAAAATATCAAAAGTAAACTTAAAGATGGAAGTAAAATATATTTACTTTTCAAGAAGTAAAATATATTTATTTTTCAAACTTTAGATTATATATGTTACCCAAATTATTTTTCAAAATATTTCTATTAAATTACTATAGCAAATGTACCAAATTCCAAATTCCAAATCTCAAATTATTTTACTATGCTGAAAATAATGTATACTTTAGATATATCAAATAAGAATTATTTAAAATTTCATTATTAAATTTTAAATATTTAACTTTAAGTGTTATTATTAATGTTTTATTTAGCATTTACTTATTAAAATTAAAAATTTATGTGTAACAATTGATAATTATTTTTGAATTTAAAATAAACTTTAAGATATTTTCAAAAATTATCTAATTAGAAGCCAAAACATGAAGATTTCACTTTATTGTTATACAAAAGTCTGCCGAATTGCAACAATCCCATTTAAAAATCTGCATTATTATTAAGAATTTGCAAAAATAATTATGGACATCATCTTTATAATAACCTTGATATAAAGAGATTAAAGCTAAATTTAAGTCACAGGGTGTGAATATAGTTTTGTGTTAAGTATATTCAGTTTGACTTGAATCTTGAGTGGTCTAGTTTGATTTTGGTCTAAGTCAAACAACAATACTAAGGATGGTGGGCTCAATGAATATTAGGGTTCCAGAGGTTTTCTTACTTCATGGTTGGTCACGTGACAACGACATAAATCAAATCAAATTTTTTGCCTAGATCATGCACCATCAACAAATGAGATGGACATAAAAGATGGACATTCAAAATCTTATAGATAGAGGTACATAAAAAAACACCATTATGGTTGGTTCGTACTTTTTATTACCAATATTTGGTAGTACATGGAAAAATTAATAAGATAGTTTAGAATTCTAAAGAAGAATTGTGTCTGAAGCATATACAAGTAAAATGAGAATAAGAGAAATTTGGGTGAAAATAAAGTATTTAATGTAGACTTTGGATTAATAGGGACTTAAATGGTGCCGGGGGAATTTTTCTCTGGGCATAGTTATGCCAATTAATTGACTATTTTTAGTTGATCGATTCGAAATTCAAAATAAACTTTTGATTCAGTTTCTATTATTATAAAAATATAATAAATTCAATAATTCAAATGGAGAGAATTTGCTTAATCTCTATTTAATTTCTTCAAATGTAATATTCATCATGTCTTCTAAATTTAATTTCTTCAATCTATCAAATGCAATCTTCATCATGTCTTCTAAACCTCTATTTAATTCATCCTCCTTATTACCATTTTTGATTTTTTCCTCTAGAATAGGAATGATTTCTTCTCTTGTTCTGCCATTAACAAATACGACAAATTTGAATCCATATTTTTGTTCATATTCTTCGTTTAATTCTCGTAATTTTTTATTTACTACTTCACTTAAATCATTAGATGTTTTTTTATTTACTTCTTCATTTAACTCATTAGATGATGTTTTCGAATATCCTTGTTCTTTTAAACTCATTGTTGATAAATTTTTTTTATTTTCACCTAAACGTGGGTGAGCATTAATAATTTCAAGTTTTTGTTTGTAAGTTAGCGATCCATTTTCAAAAATTTTTTTAGTTGCAGTTGAAATTAAAGAGGTATACGATTCAAAAGGACGAAAATTATAGAGAATAATTGCAAGAGGTGGTGAAGGTTCAAATAAAATATTTATTGATGATTTAAACGTATCGTAATCTTGCAAATTTAATTCAGAGATGGGAGGAAGAGACGGTAATTCTGACATTTTGTAAAATTTTGATCTGCCAAAAAAAAAAAAAATTACCGTGAAACAATATCATCTACAGTGCATAAATATTTTGACTAGAATTTCGAACTATTGCCCGAACAACGTTTTAGATCTGTCTACAGAGTGTCTCAACATCTATTTTGGGAAAATTTTTTTTCGGTTGATCAGAGGAATACATTTTCTCATGTTTCGATTGAAGTGGAGAGTTAAAGTGGCAGTATCTTAGTCAGGCAAATATCGTAAATCTAATTTTTTTTTTATTACTTTAATGGGCGTCCGAGATTTAGAAGAGTGCGAAACACTCGAAATAAGGCTACCACGTAATGAAGTCGACTCAACACAAATAATAGATTCTAATCCTAGTGTTGATCGCTCAAACGGCCAACAACGAAACACCTCTCCAACTTCAAATTCTTCCGAGAAATTGTCATTTTTAAATAAACCTAATCCTATAACTAGCTTAAATTGTCCCACATCAATATTTCCTCCTACAAAAAAACCACTATACATACCACGAAAAACTTCCACTGCGACCTCAATGCGAAATGCCTCGGCTTCGTTTTCATTTTCATATCCCATAATAATAGTATTCTTAATAACAATTTTCTTATTGGGTGTGACTTTGGATTCGTTTCTTCATCATCAGAGGGACGCGATAGGATGTGAAGTTCCACGCATGAATCCTTCATATATTAAACAGATAGGATTTGATAGTGAACAAACGCGATTTGCTGGAAAATATGGTCTCCATTTATATAGGGACTTGTCATATGATCATAGCGACCAAGTAAGCACCAATTAATTAATACCTAATTAATACCTAATTAATACCTAATTAATACCTAATTAATACCTAATTAATATTTTATGTTAAAAAAAAAATTTGAATAACCGAGTAAACCTAAATTTATTCATTTAGCCCACAGGAATTCCAGCCCTTTTTATTCCTGGAAATGCTGGTAGCTATAAACAAGTAAGATCTATTGCTGCGGAAACATCAAAGTTATATTATTATATGAATCTATCAAAAAAACCACGATTGGTGGATAAAGGTTTAAGACCTATTGATTTCTTTACAGGTACTTTCTTTGACTCATTGATTTTAATGACTTTTTTTTTTATATAATATTTTTTTTTTTTTAAAAAAAAAAAATTGTTCATACTTTTTTTTTAAAATAAATAAACAGTTGATTTCAATGAAGAACTTTCTGCATTTCATGGACATTCTTTACTCGAACAAGCGGAATATCTTAATGATGCTATTAGATACATTTTATCATTGTATCCAGCAGTTAGAAAGAATCAACAGACCAATTCATCAGTTCAACCACATCTAGATCCTACTGCTGTAATTATAATTGGCCATTCCATGGGCGGANAATTAATACCTAATTAATACCTAATTAATACCTAATTAATACCTAATTAATATTTTATGTTAAAAAAAAAATTTGAATAACCGAGTAAACCTAAATTTATTCATTTAGCCCACAGGAATTCCAGCCCTTTTTATTCCTGGAAATGCTGGTAGCTATAAACAAGTAAGATCTATTGCTGCGGAAACATCAAAGTTATATTATTATATGAATCTATCAAAAAAACCACGATTGGTGGATAAAGGTTTAAGACCTATTGATTTCTTTACAGGTACTTTCTTTGACTCATTGATTTTAATGACTTTTTTTTTTATATAATATTTTTTTTTTTTTAAAAAAAAAAAATTGTTCATACTTTTTTTTTAAAATAAATAAACAGTTGATTTCAATGAAGAACTTTCTGCATTTCATGGACATTCTTTACTCGAACAAGCGGAATATCTTAATGATGCTATTAGATACATTTTATCATTGTATCCAGCAGTTAGAAAGAATCAACAGACCAATTCATCAGTTCAACCACATCTAGATCCTACTGCTGTAATTATAATTGGCCATTCCATGGGCGGAGTGGTCGCAAGAACTTTATTTACAATGCCCAATTATCAACCAGGTTCTATTAATACAATTTTAACTATGTCTTCTCCACATTTAATGCCACCTGCACCATTTGACTGGCAAATAAGTAAAATTTATACAGATATTAATGATTTTTGGAGAAATGGATATTCTCAAAGTGCTACATCTCAAAATTCGCTGGCGGATGTTACTTTAATTTCAATCGCTGGCGGAAATTTGGATACTGTAGTGTGTTCTGATTCTGCAAATATCAATTCACTTGTTCCAGCGTCACACGGATTTACTGTTTTTACAACATCTATTCCTAATGTATGGACCGCAATGGACCATCAATGTATTTTATGGTGCAATCAATTGGTCAAGGTTGTTGCAAATTCATTACTAAGTGTTATTGACATTAGGCGTGCCGGTCAAACAAGACCAAGTTCAGAAAGGATGTCTGTGTTTCGTAAAATCTTTTTATCTGGACTTGAAGAACCCGTCGTAGAGAATGAATCAGATAAATCTAGGAGAGGTGAACCAAATATTTTAAAGTATAATAATAAGCATATCTACTTTGTTCTGAAAAATCTTTAACTTGAATATTGTGGTATTGGTATTTTATTGGTATTGTGCAGAACCTTTTGGGGTCATAAATCTGGAAAAGGTGTCTCATAAATTTTTGGATATGGGACAGAGGCTTGTATTAAACAATTCCGAATCAATTTCAAAAGTATATTTAATGCCGATTCCACCTCCAGCACCCCATTCAACATTAAACACATTCTCTTTTTTGATGGGTCAATCCTTTTCCAAAAATTCCGAGCTTGATATACTTTTATGTTACGTGATGCCGACAGAAGTTCCCACGCATAGCAAAGATGATTTCTCGGTAAATGATTTATCATTACCAATCAACCCCAGATTGTCATGTCATGTGGCATCAAACGAAACATCATTGGTGCCTGCTTCGACATTTGATGTAAAGCATCCCTTCTCTGGCGAAACCTTTAACTATTTGAAATTGAAAGTCAAGGAATTGGGAGATTATCAATATATTGCTGTTATGTTTCACAATGATTTAGTTATGAAGGGATTTTTGGTTGGTGAATTCTACGATGAAAGTTCTACTTTAATGGACATTAATACGTCGATGAAAGGTAGTAAATTTTTAAATTCAAATTTTATTAATGAATTCCTAATATTTATTATTTCGATTATTTCTTAATATATTCCATTAGATCTTTTGATAGATGGAATTCATATCGATTCATTTCCTGAACAGAACTCTTTAGTATCCATTCTTCGAATTCCTGTTATTGATAGTAGTTTATTGACCTACAAAATGGCTGTCCATCGTATTGGATGTACTGGTAAAGAAAAAGTTATTCAAGTAATCTAAACTTAGGAATTAATTCGTTTGTCTGTAAACTATCATTTAAAGTTATTTATAATTAATTAATATATAGGAAACCAACTTTTTGCACCATTTTTACGACAATCAATTTCCTCAATGTTTGAGTCAAAATTTCTAATTAATATTGAAAAAGCAGATTTGAACATTCACGGACAAGCACCTTTTATTACACCTGTCAGTGCTCCAAATTTACAAAGGGGACTTGAATTGAAATTTTGGATCGATCCCACTTGTTCGGCGCCATTATCAATCGATATTGAATTAGACTTGTATGGAAGTTTAGGCAAAATAGTAATGCGTTTCCAAACTGTTTTGGTTGCTTTTCCTTATATAATAGTTATAATGACTTTGAGAGCTCAATTAAGAGAATATAATCGCGGTGGTAAGAATACATCAATGTCCATTATTTCCATCATATTATTTCCATTATATTTATTCATCATTTGTCATTACGTTTGTCCATTATATTGTATTGAATTTCACATTTTCTTATTGTTAAATATTTAGAACCATTCCTGAGTTTTAGTCAGGGATTAGCTCTTTTCGTTAGTCAAACTTTTCCAAAATTTCTCATTGCTGTAACTATTTTATCGGTTTATCAATCTGTTACTGGAGCATCAAAAACTTATTCATTAGCGGATTTATTTCCTATGGATTATACATCTGGAGATATGCAGAAAGTCATTAAAGCTAAAGCTTCCTTCAACGTGAACGATACTCTTCTCGGGAATCAGGATCCGTTCTTTTGGTTCTTACCTCCCGTTTTTTTTGTTATGAGCATCGGAATAGTTACCTTCTGTTGGGTTCTTTTAGGATGTATTGTTAAAATCTTTGCAGGTGCTACAGTGTTTATGAGTCGTCAAGGCAAATTTTCAACACACTTTGTGAATAGGTAAGATTTTCTTTTTTAGAATATTATATTTTTGTCGAAATTTATTTTGGCATTTATTATTTTTTTTTGTTAGATCTTCTGAATCAAATAATTATAGATTGCGTCGTCGCGGTATAGCAACAATTGTTCTTTTCATTTCAGTAGCTACATTCGTGCCATATCAATTTGCATTTGTAGTTGCATTTTTTGTTCATATAGTATCATGCGTTCGATCCTTAATCATAGCTCGAGCTGGGGTATTTTGCATGTTCTTTATATAGTTTGATTTTTTACTTTCTCGTCTTTTCTTCTAACATTATATTCTGCTTATATATTTAATATTAGTATAGATCAAATATTCAGGAAAATTGGGACCACTATCATTATTTACAATCGACGCTTTTAGTATTATTTATGCTTTTACCTTTTAATTTGCCCGTATTGATGGTTTGGATACGAAATTTGTCCGTGCATTGGTTCGCACCATTTTCATCGGATCATAATATATTGGCAATTGCTCCCATTATATTTTACGTCGGAATTATTACCAGTGGAAAAATGTTACCTAGAGCCACAGGAAGGTAAGGAATCATTTTCTTACATGTAACACATTTTATCATCCATTTTATCATCCATTTAATTTATCAAATTTACAAATCATATTATCAGCAATTTTCGGTTTGTGACCAATATTTTGTTACTGCTAATAACCATTTATGTGTTATTGTATGGAGTACGGTATACATATTTGATTTATTTTTCCTCATTGATGTTTATATCATGGCTAATATTTCTTCATATTGAAGAACCATTATTTGGCAAAGCAATAGACTTTTATTTACAAAATATATTTAAACGAAATAAGAAACGGTCATAACATTTTTTTTTTTTAAAAAAAAAAAAAACCAATTCGAACGTTAGACAAATTAAAATAATTTTATAATTGTAAAAACTTGTTAAGCATGTAAAAGATTTTAGTTCATACAATATTCTTGAATTAATATATTAATTTTTCTTATTTACTTTTTANGTGCATTGGTTCGCACCATTTTCATCGGATCATAATATATTGGCAATTGCTCCCATTATATTTTACGTCGGAATTATTACCAGTGGAAAAATGTTACCTAGAGCCACAGGAAGGTAAGGAATCATTTTCTTACATGTAACACATTTTATCATCCATTTTATCATCCATTTAATTTATCAAATTTACAAATCATATTATCAGCAATTTTCGGTTTGTGACCAATATTTTGTTACTGCTAATAACCATTTATGTGTTATTGTATGGAGTACGGTATACATATTTGATTTATTTTTCCTCATTGATGTTTATATCATGGCTAATATTTCTTCATATTGAAGAACCATTATTTGGCAAAGCAATAGACTTTTATTTACAAAATATATTTAAACGAAATAAGAAACGGTCATAACATTTTTTTTTTTTAAAAAAAAAAAAAACCAATTCGAACGTTAGACAAATTAAAATAATTTTATAATTGTAAAAACTTGTTAAGCATGTAAAAGATTTTAGTTCATACAATATTCTTGAATTAATATATTAATTTTTCTTATTTACTTTTTAACAATACTTTAGACATTTGAATCCTTATGTTATTAAGGTCTTTAATTAAATTTTAATGTTTATTATGTTTATTTATCATTTTAGCACACCAATTCTATGTATTTATTACATAAATAAAATAATTCTGTCAAGACACGTAATTTATATTCTTGTATTCATTATTAAATAATTAAAATGATATTCAAAAATCACGTATCATTATACATCTCATCATGTATCGTTTTTTTGTAATTTCGTCTTTTTATTTTCAACATTCTCTTCGCTATTTCGCTTTAAACATTTTCTAATTTCCTGCACTTGCTCTTCTGATGCATTTAATGACAATTCTTCGTCTGATTCTATAACACGATCTAAAAATTATATATGCATTTATACTAATTACGTGTCATGTGATTTTATTCAAATAAAAATATACGTACCTCCAGCCGAACTTAAAGTAGATTCTGGAGAAGACAAAGTATCATCATCATCAGAAGAGATGGAATCCTGATCTTTTTTTTTATTATTATTAAAAGGAGATCATTTTGTAATGAAGCTAAAGGTTTTAAAAGAACCTTCACATACCGTCAATACTTTCGTTAACCTCGTACTCAGGATTGGTTATTTCCCATCCTAAATTTGGTTAAAACAATTTACGTTATACACGATACATAAATAATAATCGAAGGAAATACCAAAAATCGGAGCAAAACCTAGTATTTGATCAAGTGTTTTTTGCTGGTCGTGAGGAATTTTTCGACATGACATCGAATGAATCCTTTTATCCACGTTCTGAATTGAAAGCCAAAATAAAATATTTTTCGAAAAAAAAATCAGTGTTACCATAAAACTATAAATACCCTCCATCCAGGATGTTCAAAAGGGTTTCTATTTTTATTCGCGCTACGTTTTATTCCAGCTTGATAGTCCATATCGTCGTAAATAGATTTTAAAGAAAAATCAAATTCCGGTACAATATTTGTAGAATAAGTAAATTTTTTAATTTCTAAAGTGATTAAACTTGAAGATTTGTTATGATAATGAATTATAGAGTATTCGCAAATGATTATAAATGCTCCTTGCAGAGAAATTCTATTTTGGCTATATCGCGTAAAAATAGGACGATCCGCAGTAAAAAACAAAATTAGTATTTCGTGATATGATTAATTTCTGTAAAAAGTTATTTGATTGTAAAACAAAAAGAAAACAAAAATAACAAGAAGTATAAAACATGGTGTGAAAAAAAATTCCAATCTTATTTTATTAATTTTATTCTTACCATTCAAACTCTCGCGAACAAACTGCATTAAAGGAGCATTGAATGCTATATTCCGTGTCATGAATTTCTGCATAAATAATTTTATCGGGGTTCCGCTGTTCGGTATGAATTGTATAAAACTAAAAATCGACGCGTATATCGAGAAAATTCAAAAATTCAAATTTTTGAAATGCTTTATTTGATTGATATGTAAACATTTTCCTTTTGTTACTTTTATTAGCGTACCTCAATTATTTGCGCTCTGACGGGTTTTTGTTTGGGTTCAGGACCCAAGTATAAATAATTTAAAACTTTATTCTTTATCCATGGCTTATGTAGAAAACGAGACATCTACTGTGAAAGTATATAAAAAACGAGACATCGACTGCGATAGTGAAGAAAGTGAAAATAAATAAAAATGAAATGCGAAGATGCATTAACACAAATTATTTTATTTTTCAATATTTATAATAATTTACAGGTATTTAAAATCCCCCCCCTTCTTTTTGTACTCAACTTTCATGAGAATGTTTTTTTTTTTTCGAGCTAAACTTTTTCGAAAAAATTACAAGATTACTTTATCCATTATTAAAATTTCAAAAATTACATTTCAATACACCACTTTACGTAACGAAATATCTCAGGAGTAACACGCGAACTAGTCAAATCTTTTTTATAAATTATCAATTAACCATTATAGGAATAGTTTCGTGTGTTAAGAACGCGTGATTTCAAATAATAATCAATAATTGATTGTTTGACACATGATAAAAAAACCAGATTTATCCTGTCATTTTGAGAAAGAAAAGATAAATGGAAAATCAATAAAATCAATGCTTAGCCTCATCTCATCAGGAGGGCAAAACAAAGGGAAAAAATGACGCGGTTCTTTATAAATAAAAACTTTCATCATCTAATTAATTTTTAATTCATATTTTTATTTTTTTTTCAAGTTTATGTACATTCAATGAAAGATTTGAATGATTTTTGAATTATGTCAATCTTACTTTCTTGTTCCTTGTGGTTGCAAGTTTATTATTCAAAAAATCGAATTTTCTTTTGACATTTAAATTTTTGGTGTTTCCTGATAATTCTTTTTCTTTCTTAATCCTTTCCTTTTTAGATGAAATTTTCTTATTTTTGTTGTTGCTATTACCAACATATTTAGAATTATTAATATTGAATTTGATATTTGATGGTGCTTCTCTTAGTCCAAAACTTTTAGCTATATGACCAAGGTGTAATTTTTTGACATGAAATATTTGTTTTTCCAAGGAAGAATGTGTGGCATAAGCTCGAATACTTGATGAAAACGCTCTCTCAGCTATTTCTGTACGCTTCATAATATAAAAATTTATAAGATGAATTTTAGAGAATTGTAATAATTATAAATAATAATAATAATAATAATAATAATAATAAAATTATTACCTTTGAGTTTGAAAGAATATATCTTTCAAATCTTAACTGTATGTTTGTTGCTTCAAATTCATATTCCTGATTCTTAATTGGCGTTAAACTTTCTAACAATGTTTCCACTTTAACAGATTTTGCATGTATTCCATGTGATTTTAAAGCATTAATATATTCAATTTCACTTGGTAACAAAAATAAGATTGCTTCTCCTTTTTTACCTAACCTAGCAGTTCTTCCCACACGATGAACATAATCTTTTATATCAATCGGTGGATCATATTGTATAATCTTTGAAATACCAGGAAGGTCAAGACCTCGCGCTGCGACANATACACACAAATTTCATCTTGGGCTCCACGTAAAATACCCAACATGTCTAATTTTTCACAAGCATCAATAGCAGCTTGTCTCTCGGCATCTCTGTAATAATAATAATAATAATAATAATAATAATAATAATAATAATAATAATAATAATAATAATAATAATAATAATAATAATAATAATAATAATAATAATAATAATAATAATAATAAAATTATTACCTTTGAGTTTGAAAGAATATATCTTTCAAATCTTAACTGTATGTTTGTTGCTTCAAATTCATATTCCTGATTCTTAATTGGCGTTAAACTTTCTAACAATGTTTCCACTTTAACAGATTTTGCATGTATTCCATGTGATTTTAAAGCATTAATATATTCAATTTCACTTGGTAACAAAAATAAGATTGCTTCTCCTTTTTTACCTAACCTAGCAGTTCTTCCCACACGATGAACATAATCTTTTATATCAATCGGTGGATCATATTGTATAATCTTTGAAATACCAGGAAGGTCAAGACCTCGCGCTGCGACATCTGTACAAAATAATATACCAGTTTCTGCTTTACTAAAATTATTAAATATTGTTGTTCGATCAGCTTGTGATAACTCTCCGTGTAATTTATAAAGTGTTGTATTGGGAATTATTGTACTCTTAACATAACATGAACATTTAGATAAATCGTTGTTATTATCTTCAAAAGATTGTATTTTAACTTTATTTTTTGAATCATCTATTTTTTGTTCATTGGGAAATTTCCCAGAATTGGCAAACAAATCGAAATGAAAATCAACAGAATCACAACATGATAAGAATACAACAATCTTTGAATTTATTGTATTTTTCTCTCTAAATGTAAATTTCAATAATGAAGTCAAGGTAATCAAACGTAATTTGGCAGGTGTGGTCACATAAGTTTGTTGTAATTGATTAGGAGTTGAATAACTAGAATCCTCAGGATCATTTTTTTCTCCTATAAAAATTGGATTATCCAAAGCATATCCCGCTAAATTTTTAACATTATTTTTTAATGTGGCAGAACAAAGAATGGTTTGTCTTCTCCGTGGCAAAGATAAAGAAGTGAAAGGAAGTTGATTTCGAACATCATCATCCTCATCATCATTACTTTTTTCATCAAGTATTTTTAATATTGATTGAAGTTTTTCTTCAAATCCCAATTCTAATAGACGATCCGCTTCATCAAGTACTAACCAACGTAAATATTTCACTATAAATGATTTTGTAGTTTGTAAATGATCCAATAATCTTCCAGGGGTGCTGACCAAAATATTTATACCTTTACGAAGCCTTGCCTTTTCTGATTGTTTTTTTTCACCACCTATAATCGATCCAGGAACTATCCAATGAGTTAAATGGAGAGTAGAAAGTTTTGAAGATGGTAAATTAATTAAAGAATTTATAACTAAAAGGATTTGCTTTGCCAATTCTCGTGTTGGTGTTAAAATAATGACGAGAGTACCAATATTTCTAGAAAATGATGAGTTCTTAGTAGTGTCTTGTGTGTTTTGCTGTTCAGCGAATATTAAACGTTGTACTATTGGGAATAAATAAGCTAAAGTCTTTCCCGAACCGGTTTCGGCTTGTATAAATATGTCAGCATCATCATTTATAGAATTTAATAAAATTGGAATTGCTTTTTGTTGTATACTTGTTGGTTTTTCAATTCCAAGTTTTCCTTTCATGTTAGCAACTAATTCAGAATTCAAACCCGAACCAATGAAAGATGAAGTAAGATTAATAGAGTGATTTTGATTTGAATTTTCTGACTTTATCTCCTCATCAGGAATATCAATAATCTTTGGATTATTAGTGAATATCGATGAAATAATCTGTAAATTTCTTGTTGATCCGTTACTGCTAATATTATTAATATTGTTAATATGATGTGAACTTTTTTCTTTTTTTTCTTTTTTTTCTTCATTATTTTCATGATTTTGTTGCTTATTACTATTACTCAAATCTAAATTCCTGCCCAATTTTGATTTCTCATATAAATTTTTTGATATTTTTGTCTTTTCATCTTTTCCATCCTTTAACTCTCCACCGAGAACTTGAGGATTTTTAATAGAATTCGTTGCATTTTTTTTCAAAGACTTGCGAACTTTGCTTTTTTCTCTCCAACCTCCACGAACTCCTTTCAATTTTGATCGTATACTTGATATTTCCGAATTGGAATCATTAGAATTATGAGTCTCAAAATTTAAAATTAAATTCATATTATCCATTATCAAAATAAATAATAATAAATTATTTGAAGCGTGTAAAAGAAAAAAACAGATCAGATTATATGGGGGTACAAAGTGAAATTTAGGGGTGGGTCAAAAATGGTGTCCCTATTTAACAAAATGAATTGTAATTTCAATACTTTAAATATGTGTTTACATATTAAAGTTAGTAATAAAGCATCAAAAATGATACAAATGATACTAAGTAATAAAGCATCAAAAATGATACAAATGATACTAAGTCATGAAACATAACGCATCTACAAAGCTTCAGATCTATTGTTTAAGAATTGACCGAATAATAAACGTTTAAATTTTATATATAATAATTTTCCGTTTATTGTTCCCGAAATGATCGGCAATACAAGGTTGTATAAGATCGAAATCCTCCGGGAGTTTAAATTGTATAGCTCCTTATCTGAAAATAAGTTTTGTTCTGGTTTCTGTTGTGAAATGCAACTTCTATTTATATTAATACGATAAATAAAATAATGCAAGATCATCTATCTACTAAAATAATTATAAATAGGGTAATAATTATAATTATTCTCAATTGTTTTTTTTTTATTAACCTCGATAAATAATCATGACTGGTACGTTTAAAAATATATATAAATACGAAGCTTATTTTTATTATAGGATAATATATATTTATAATTATTTATTATATTATTCATTATTTAGCACTTAATGAGCTCGATGATAAACGAATTAAGCAGATAAAGCCTCTAATACCACCACAAATTTTAATGGAAGATTTGCCTCTGACCGAGCAGGCATCTCAAACTGTCAAAAATGGCCGTGTAAGTGCAGAGGCAATAATAAAAGGACAAGACGATCGATTACTCGTTATTGTAGGTCCTTGCTCCGTCCATGATGTAAAGGCTGCGATTGAATATGGTATGGTTCATTATTTTTACTTTTTTTTTTCATTTTTATATTTTAAGCATTTTTGTGATTAACAAAGATTCATTTCTATCACATTTATTTATAATAGCTTCAAAATTGAAAGCTTATTCTGATGAAGCAAATAAAGAACTTTTCATTATTATGCGAGTATATTTTGAAAAGCCAAGGACCACTGTCGGATGGAAAGGTTTGATTAATGATCCTTTTTTAGACAATAGGTAAATTTAAACTAACTTTATCAACTTTATCAACTTTATCTATTTAATTACAAATCCGATTTACAAAACAAATTATTATATTTTCCTTATTTATAATTTTATAATATTTCATTTTAATAGTTTCCAAATAAATAGAGGATTACGTACTGCACGTCAACTACTACTGGACTTAGTAAGTGTTTCAAATAATATTTATTATTTCATTTGTCATAATGTTATTTTATTACTAATAAATTATACATTATTTGAATAGAATGAATTGGGTATTCCATGTGGATGTGAATTCCTCGATACAATCACTCCACAATATATCGCCGATCTAGTTTCTTGGGGTAAATTTTAAGAAAAAATATATATATATATATTCCAATAATAAAAATAATAAACAAGATATTGATATTATTTTTTAGGTGCAATTGGTGCTAGGACAACTGAATCTCAGGTTCATCGTGAATTAGCATCGGGATTGTCGGTACCCGTTGGTTTTAAAAATGGTAAGGAAACATTTTATCTTTAATTAATCAAACATTTTATCTTTAATTAATCAAACATTTTATCTTTAATCAACATTTTATCTTTAATCAACATTTTATCTTTAATTAATTAATAATCATTTATCTTAACAATTTTTGCTAATAAATATGTTTAAATGTTAGGAACTGATGGAAGTATATCAATTGCTGTAGATGCTATTAAAGCAGCTGGCAGTGGACATCATTTCCTTTCTGTTACCAAACAGGGACTGAGTGCTATTGTAGAGACAAATGTAATATAATCTAATATAATCTATATAATCTATATAATCTATATAATCTATATAATTTAGAGTTTTAAATTTTTTTTTTTTTTGAACAATAATAATTAAACCAATCTAATAGGGTAATGACAGTTGTCATGTTATCCTAAGAGGTGGTATCAAAGGTCCAAATTATTCAGCTGAAAATGTTCAAAATGTTGCTGAAAAATTACAAGCAGCTAAGTTACCTACACGAATTATGACAGATTGTAGTCATGGTAACAGTCAAAAGATATACAGTCGACAAGTTGATGTTGTTAATGACATAGTATGTTTATTATTTTATATTATTATTTATACCTTTTGTATACCATTCCGGAATTTTATTTTATATAATCTTTTTTATATTATTTTTTTAAAAAAAGGCCCAACAACTGACATCTGAGACAATTGGAAACTTTATTATGGGAGTAATGATTGAAAGCCATTTAAAAGAAGGTATGAATTTTACTTATTATCATTATTTAAGTTGATTTCTTACTCATTTAGTTTTCATCCTTAGGTCGACAAGATCTTTCTCCGGAAGGGCCATCGGAACTTGTTTATGGGCAATCAATTACAGATGCATGTATTAATTGGGATACTACGGAACAGGTTTTAGATGTTTTAAGGGAAGGTGTACGAGCTAGGCGAGCTTGTAGAAACGGATAACAACATCCAACGAATATTATTGGTCTTTTTATTAAAAAAAAATGCGTTTAATAAACATTGTCATTCACATCATATTAAAATTGAAAAAATACAAATGGCACATTTCATTCATATTTATTTACATCAAAAAAAAATTTTATTTCTAGTGAATTCTAATTTTACTTTACATCTATATCTATATCTACAATGCATATTTTGAAGTTTTTACTTTATTCGTCGTCATCTTGATATTTAATTTTCGTCACTTTAACCTTCATCCCTCTTTGTAATGAAGGAATCAAACTTTCATTGGCGTCAAAAACGTTTCCGAAAGAATCCGTAATACGATTCTAACCAAAATTAAATAATCATTTTATTTTAACTTAAAAAAAAAAATAATTATAATTTTAAAAAAATAATTAATTGTAAAGAGATATACCGGTTGCTTTAAACATGATTTTGGTATAGGTTTCTGTTTTGCCACGGAAGGCGAAGACATAATTCGTGGCGAAAAAAGTTGAAGTTTCTCTTCATCCCAATGTACACCTCTTCCGTTTTCTCCGTTTTCTTCACTATTATCATTTCTTTCTTTCTGTCCGTGACGTGACTTAGGAACCGGAATAAATGAAGTGGTTTTACTCTTTTTTGATTTTATTGGTAGTTTTGTTGTAGGACTAGGTGGTCTAAAACCATCTTTATGTACAACAACAACATCAAGATCACATAAATATTCTTTATTTCGATTAGTGTTTTCTTTTGTCACAGTCTTCAAATCCTTTTCTAACATCATTTTCTTTTGGCGCACTTTATTTAACAATTGCTTTTTTTCTTCGAGGCTCATATTACTAGTCGCATCCTAAAATGCATAATTATAGGTTTAATAAAATTTAATTTGCGTTTTATATCTTGTAAATAAATTTTACCTTTTGTAATAATGCAAGCTTGCTTTTGCTACGAGTAATTCTTATCCTTTTTTGAGGTAATCTAGAGATTAAATTTTGTTTTTCGCTATAACGCATAGATGTTTCATAATGGGTTTTTTCAGGAACAGATGCTATAATATTATTCTCTTCACTTGTGAAATGAGAATAGAATGAGGCATTTTCATTTTTTTCATTATTCAGTAAATTCTGTTCAGTTGAAATTAAGTCGTCATTCTTATCCGGGATACAATCTTGCATATAATCCTCTTCATGATCTAAATAAATATTCTGATTGTCATTGATTTCATTTTGGTTCTTGTAATTTGGTGAATTATGTTCTATTGGTAGTAATTCATTATTATTATTATTTTTCGAAATAAAACGAATCTTATTGTTATTCGAAATATAATCACGCAAATTATTATTGTCATGGATTTCATTCTTTGCATTTGTAAAATAAGAATTCTGTTCTATTGATAGTAATTCATTATTATTATTATTATTATTATAATTATTATTATTATTATTTGAAATATAATCACGCAATTCATTACTATTATTATTATTATTATTTGAAATATAACGAATCTTATTGTTATTATTCGAAATATAATCACACAATTTATTATTATTATTGTCATGGATCCCATTTTCTGCATTTGCGAAATAAGAATAATGTGAATAATTTTCATCATTTGATAAATTATGTTCTGTCGGAATCAAGTCGTCATTTCTATCAAAGATATAATCATGCATATTAACCTCTTCATCGATTGGCATCAAATCGCTATTCCTATCTAATATTTGATCAAGTATATTGTCCTCTTCATCAAAATTCTGATTGTCTTGAATTACGGTTTCTGAAATAATTTGCGGATAATCTTCTGGTTTATTTTTGTCGGATTTATCCATATAATTATTCGAACACCCAGCATTTATTTCTGAAGACAAAACATTTGTATCGTGTGTCGAGATCAGATAACTATTAGACTTTTCGATGGGTTTACTTCTCCCGTCTAAATCATCATTTGAGGACAACCCATTTGTATCGTGTGTCGAGATCAAATAACCATTGGATTTTTCGATGGGTTTACTTCTTCCGTCTAAGTCATCATTTGAGGAAAAAACATTTGTATCGTGTGTCGAGATCAAATAACTATTTGATTTTTCTAAGTCATCATTTGAGGACAAAACATTTGTATCGTGTGTCGAGATCAAATAGCTATTAGACTTTTCAATGGGTTTACTTCTCCCGTCTAAGTCATCATTTGAGGACAAACCATTTTTATCATGTGTCGAGATCAAATAGCTATTAGACTTTTCGACGAGTTTACTTCTCCCGTCTAAGTCATCATTTGAGGAAAAAACGTTTGTATCGTGTGTCGAGATCAAATAACTATTTGATTTTTCTAAGTCATCATTTGAGGACAAAACATTTGTATCGTGTGTCGAGATCAAATAGCTATTAGACTTTTCGATGGGTTTATTTCTCCCGTCTAAGTCATCATTTGAGGACAAAACATTTGTATCGTGTGTCGAGATCAAATAACCATTGGATTTTTCGATGGGTTTACTTCTTCCATCTAAGTCATCATTTGAGGAAAAAACGTTTGTATCGTGTGTCGAGATCAGATAACTATTAGACTTTTCGATGGGTTTACTTCTCCCGTCTAAGTCATCATTTGAGGACAAAACATTTGTATCATGTGTCGAAATCAAATAAATATTAGACTTTTCGATGGGTTTACTTCTATCATCTAAGTTATCATTTGAAGACAAAACATTTGTGGCATGTGTCGAGATCAAATAACTATTAGACTTTTCGATGGGTTTACTTTTCTCGTATAAGTCACCATTTGAAGACAAACCATTTGTGTCATGTGTCGAGATCAAATAAATATTAGACTTTTCGATGGGCTTACTTCTATCGTCTAAGTCATCATTTACATTATTCTCAATTTTTTGCGCTTTAGTGTTTTTCTCCAGAAAGAAAAAATCAAAAATTGGCGAATAGATTTTTGCCACCTCCTTAATAAATATCCATAAAATAATACCACTGATTAGGAAAGTGATACAAGATTGAACTGTATGAAACAGATTTGTTGCAACTTGAATATATGTATAGGGTAGAAAATCACTTGAAGAATCTTCAATAACTACCATTTCTTTTTCCATGTTTTCATCAAAGTCATTATAGGCTTGTAAGGATTTTTGATTCTGATACCTAGTATTTATAGCGTTATCTTCGTCGTCCTCCTCTTCCCCACATTTCAAAACTTCATACTCATCAGCATATTCCAAAATTTTATACTCATCAGCATATTTCAAAGAAATTTCGGAAAGCTCATCCAGTTTTTGTTTCGATACATTTCTCTCGGTTTCACTTACTACTTGTTCAATAACATTATCCAATGTAGTATGTACTATGGCGTCAATAGTTTCATCTATTAAGCTTTGAACATTATCGTTATCGTTATTGAATTCTTTGCTTCGGTTTATTGTGAAAGACCATGCTCTTTCCGCGGTAGCTTCAAAATTACCTCTTTGCTCGCTATAATTTTGCTGATCCCTCAAAAACAAAACTTGGTTTACAGACGCGTTCTTCACACCGGAAAATATTTCTGTACTTGGATATTTAGAAATTTCATTTGACATAATGTTTCAAGCAAGTTTCTATTTTTATTTTAATAACAGCGCGTTTTTAACTGAGTTAACTAGACTAGATTTTGAAAAAAAAAAAAAAAAACAAAAAAAAAAACGCGAATATAATTGAAAATCTATATTGAAATTGATTGGCTGATTTACTCAATAATAATAATATAGCGCGACTGATCTTCAAAAACACGTCTAATGTTTTCGTCAGTCGATGATATTGGCAAATGGAGACCACAAAAGTTATTACTTTATTACTTTTATAATCTAAAGAAAAAATGATTTATTTCATTTTGTTTTTATCATTTCTTTCCGAGTCCAGAAAGTAAAAAAAATAAAAGCAGAATACACATCTCGGTGGGTCAGAAACAAGGATCAGAGAGTTGACCAAATAATAATAAAGTTCTGATTTATTTTAATAATTCACGGACTTGATTATAATATCATAGGTAACACCGTGCTTAGTCATGACTATTAAATTCAATGATTAGTATTATAAAGGTAATTTTGATCAATAAATAATTACTTTTTTTGTTAATTCTACAATTGTTATGCATGTTAATTGTTTTTTAATGTTATTTGATTCTTGTTATTACTTTTATGTTAATTGTTTTGTAACGTTAGTAATTACTTTATAATTACAATTGTTATTAATTGTTATGAATATTTTTTTGTTATAGAATTCTTGTTTATTATAATTAAAGGAAATAAGTTATAATCTATACACTATTGGTCCCAATACTTTAATCTTATTTAAGTGTCTTGCAAATAAATCTTGGCAAATATTCTTAATGGTAGTTAAATAATTATTTTATCATTGAGTTATTACCATTACACTCAGCCACCTCATGCTTGTAAATCCACTTCAGGACTGCGACCCACCTCAGCCACCAAGGAGGCACTTATTATGCATCACGTGCAATATTTAAAATTTTGCTGGTCCTTCGAACAACTCGTTTCCTGCAAAATTTGATCTTTGATAGATTTCTTTAAGATCCTCACTGAAACTATAACAGATTTAAGAGATCTACATTTCAACATAGACATTCGTGATCGCTTGCTTCGATAATATTCGTTTCAATGTATCATCCACCTAGAGGCGGAGTTAGAGGTGGTAGGGTAAGTTTTATTTGTTCAAGAAAAAAAAGATTGTTTCACTTATAAATTTTTATGATTTTTATTTTTTTTTTTTTAAATAACAGGATCAATTCAAATGTAAGTTTCTTTTTTTTCGCTTCATACAATTTAAATCGTGTAATAATTTTAATTTGTAACCTTTTTTTTCATTTATTATACCTTAGGGGAGTAAGTTGCTGTTATATTGTTTTATTGATTCTGTTGAATTTTATCGAAGATTACTAGATTAATTAATAATTCTGATAGAGATGTAAAAACAGATAAGTATAGAGAAAATTATCTTGGCCATTCAGTTTTTGCACCAGTGGGAAGGTAGGTTCTCGAATTTTATTTTATATTTCCTTTGATTAATTAATTTAATTAGTTGCTTATATCTCACACACACACACACACACACACATATATATATATATATATATATATATAAGATGGCAGCAAGGTAAGAAACTTTTTCAATACAATTAACATGTTTTTTCATGAATTCTCCAAAATTTAAATATTAAAATTTTTTTTGTGAAATAGGAAAAGATCTTAACTGGTATTCTAAAGAAGGAGAACAAACCCAAGCTCAAAAAGATGAACTTAGAGCAATCAAAGAAGCCGAGGCAGATGTAATGGCCGAATTCTTGTAATTAATTGTGCACATAATTAGTATTTATGATTTTCTATATTCTTGTATTTGAATTACATTATTAATAATAAATATTTATTATTCATTATTTATTTATTAGAGGGGCTGGTAAAAAGAAAGTTACTACAGGAAATGTCACACAGCAGGAGCTTAGTAATGTATTAAAAAGAGAACAAGATGATGATGAGGAAGTTAATGAAAATATTAAGGAAGCCACTATGGATGCAGTCAAGGGTTTAGGATTTAAAAGGTATACAATATGTTATATGGGTCATAATATTTGAACATTATATATATTAATTTTTATTAATTAATTATTATATTAATTTTTTATTTTTTTTATAATTTAAGTTCTGGTCGAATTTTGATAAATGAAATGATTCCAGGTGAATCTGAAGCAATAGTAGAAGAATTTTTAACAAAAAAGGATGATTCGAGACGACATAAAAATGAACATAATTCAGTAATAATGCCTGAAAATTTATCTGAAGATCATTCAAAGTCTAAAAAACGGAAAAGGGAAAAAGAAAAAAAACACAAGCATCATAGTAATAAAGATAAACATCGGAAACATAAGGAACATAAGGAGCATAAAGAATATAAAAAAAGCAAGGTTTCTCAGCAAGAAGTTGAATTAAGTGATTTATCAAATCGAGATCATAAACGGCATTCATCAGATCGTAAACGGCATTCATCGAGACATCATTTTTCTGATAAAGATGTTAAAAAAGTATAAAAAATATAATAATTTTATAAATAAAAAGAATAAAAAATCATATTTACATTCTTCTGATCATTATGATGCAGAACATAAATATTATTGAGATAGAGAACATATAATCATTAGGGAGATTAAAAAATCAATCAGATTAATGTATTTTTTTTTATTATTGTATATTATATTCATTTTTAATAATAATTGTATTTCAAATGTTTAATTAAATAAATATTTATTAAAAATATTTATTAAAAAAATATCAAGGGTTTTGTTAAAGCTCAATTGTAACCACTGGTGGTACACTTTGTCACCTTTGCTATATTTCTTTGTTTTGCTTTTCAAATAATAATAAAATTCATAATGATTCAAATAGATAACATTAAAATATTGTATCCTATGTTTAACTTGTAGTTGCTAAATATTTATTTTCCACAATCAACTCTTCTTCCAACAACTTCTTTAGCTTCTTTTTGTGACAAATGATAAATCCCTATACTCTCTAACATCCTAGATATTGCTGTAGGTTCCAATTCCTCATCAAATAATACAGAAACTATTTGTTCTAAAGTTTTTTGTCGTGAATCAACTTTACTTTGTTCACCAACTAATGTAATTTGACGTGTTGAAGGAAGAGTAAGTAGTATGCAAGCATCTTTTAACCTAACAATAAAAATTTTATTGTCAAACTCAAATTATAAAGCACCTCTTTGCTACTGTACAAAAATATTTTCATACCTTCTGAAATAACTTTCAGGCTTTTGGATCCAACGCCTTCCAACAGTGAACAATCCTTTCTCGCAATCTACTTTAAATTGCCGGCCACCCATTTCAGAAAATTGATTTCTCATTAATACTCGATCCCATAAATTTTCTTCCAATTCTTTTGATATTTCTTTGTAAATCAGTTTGAAAATTCGAATAGGCAAATTGTTTGATAGAAATGTAAGAGAATGCGCTAGATCTGACAATGGTGCATAAAGCTCCGATGATAGTTCGATTATTGTATTCTGGGTAAAATCCTTTGACATTGGAGGCACAGTCACTTCCACTTCCTTCACAAATAGAGATTTATTTAATTGTTGTTGAGAAGGAATTTGGTTTGTATCAAGGCCGTATATTTCAGAACGTGACCAATTATTTCTTAATTAATAAAATTAATTCAGAGTTAATCAAATTTTTTTTAAAAAAGAAAAAGTCCAAACCAAATCAGGAAAACATTGTTAAATACTTTTTGGTATACGTTTTTAAACCATTAATAAATTCCTTAGAGACATTCTTTATTATTAATGCGTGAATCCTCTCACATGAACTATCAAATAATCCTGCTGGTTCATCAAAAACTGTTCCTTCATCAACTGTGATTAGTTCTTCTGAAGAAGGATCGTGAATTTGATTGCTAGAATTCTCAGAAAAAGTCGGGGATGGAAATGGAGATGTGCCTGTAATACGAGACGCACGTACCGTGACCTCATGCCATAATTCTAGAAAAAACTATTATCCAATAAATATTAAATTTGAATATTTTAATAGGGATAATAAAAAATCAGACTAATCAAGAAGGTAATACATACCGCATCTTCGCCCCACTCTTTGATTGTTCGACTCACAAAACCGGCACTGTTAAGCCATCTACATAACCTTTTTAAGCCTTCTATACCCAAAAGTGATTTACCATCTACATTTGCGGAATTTGGGACAGCCCTCACAAAAGAATAACTCAAATTTTCGAAAGCATCAACAGAAGATTCTATTCTTTTGGCATAAGTTTCTAACAATGCAGCTTGAATATCAGCCAAAAAACGAATTCGATTATGGAACTTTGGTAATAATCTATAACGACCTATTAATAAAAAATGAACATTAAACATTATTACTTTCTTATTATTTAATTTTAAATAAGTAAAGTATTTAATATTTGACATACTTGTTATTAATTCCAGCAAATTAATTAGTTTTAAAGATGATTTAGTTGGTTTGTATTCATCTTCCGAAACATCCTCCTCTTCCAACTCCCAAGCATTTTCGGAGTGCATTATTTCGTTATAACGAGCTTCTACAACTTTTCAATTTTAGAAAATTTATTTTAGAAGAAAATTTCATAATACTTAAAGCTCAAAAAATATATCAATAAATTATTGCTTACATTCTTTCTCGACCTTTAGCCAAGCCTTAAACCATTCCTTTTTTCCGGTAAAAACGTCTACACAACCCTTCCATTCCTTTTCCCCAGGGCAAATGTACATATGCAGCTCACGAAGTGTTTGATCAAATTGCAAAGTTTCAAACACCGTATGTGAAAAAACTTGAGATGAATTTAATAATGTTGGAGCATCATTACTTAACTTTCCAATGACTGCGTCAAGCAGACATCTTATGAAGTCATTCTGATAAATAAATATAATTATTTAAATATATATAAATATATATATATATCTATATATATATAAAAGGAGATAAATAAAATGTATATAATTTACTTTAGCATGGTACATTTGAAATCCTGCTTCATCAACTATCGCTTGTACTGCGCCTTGTAAGAATGGGGAATGCTCACGGATTGTATTAAGAACGTGTGTAAAATACCATTCGGGCTATAAGGGATTAAATATTTTAAAACTCATATAATTCAAATTCAAATTCAAATTCAAATTCAAAATAAATGACAAATCCAAAAATTTTCTATTACTTTGTCGATTCTGTTGGTTGGTCTCTTTGATTCAAAGTGATAACGGAAACGTGTAATCAAAGGTTCAACCATTATTTGTATTGGCAGAAGAGGTGGGAGACCATTATTATCGGTATTTTTGGAAGAAGATTGTGAATCTTCCGAAACGTTGATAGGTCTTTGTAATAAAAGTAACTCTATGAATGCTTTTTTAAATGCAGATAATTTTTCTGTTGTCAAGGCAGAATAAGGAAGTTTGATTGGAGTTGGCCAACTAAGCGAATCAAGTGTTTGCTCAAATTTCCTATTTTTGAAAATCAAATAAATTCTCGATTCTAAAGATACATTTTATGATTATAATGAATGAATGAATAAATAAAAGTGAATACTTTGTCAATCTACATTTCATATCTTCCCATAGAGCATCTTTGCTTTGTTGTAAAAACACGTCTAAATAAGTAACGACATGCCCTGCTTCTTGACTCTTAGATTTAATATTGTGTGACAAATGTGCAAGTTGAATATATGGTATAAGAGCTTTTTGTGGTGATTTTTCAATCAATTGTTTTGCCTGTGAACTTTAAAATTAATTTTAGTCAAAAAATTGTAATAAACGTAATTGATTCGTTCCAAGAATTTATTATAATTTTCACCTTAATTCTTCTGCTACTACTAAGACTTTAAGGTATTGTTTAGACCTCATTAAACTATCTACTTGTTGTTTTAGAATTGTTAATTGTTCCATAAGTGTCATGTCTTTTTTTGTTGTTGGAGTTGTCTCTTGAGAAGGTCCCAAATTCGTCGAAATTACTGTGTCGCAATAATCCGCAAATTCATCTTCCAATTCTAAACGCGAGGCTTGAAGTCCTTCAAGCTCTATCGATATGGAATTAAACGATTCAAGCGACTCTTTTAGCGATTTCGAAGATTCTGTCTGTAACTGAATACACTGTAAAGTGATCCATAATATTTAATCAAATAATTTACCAAAACTTTACTTTTTTCGGTATGGAATTTTCATTAAATGGGTGATTTACTTTTTTGTTCAAATTTTGCTCATTTTTCCTCAAATCGTCTAAGACAGGGTCTAACTTTTCCAAATCTTCCAACTCACTGAAGTGCTTATTTAAAAAATCAACGACATAAAGATCAGTTGCGACTATATCTGGTTCTTTGAAAAGTGAATCCAAGTCATCAGAAGTTGTAGAAGTATTCATTCGAAATAAAAAAGCTTAAAATTGTTTATATTGTATCACGGCTTAACTAATTAAGTTCCATCTTGTAACACATCTGAACGCATTTGGCATTAAACACGATATCAAACAACTTTTTAAAAAGTTTATTGAAGCAGCTAATGTGCGTCTAAATTAAGGCTAACGCCTCAATGTCCCACCGACGCGAACCATCTGTTAAGGAAACTTTAGATGCCTCTATTACAGAAACAAATGACGGGGAACGAAGTTTAAACAATTACATTTTAAAAGACGAAATTGGTCATGGAGCTTATGGGACCGTGAGCCTAGCAATTGATAAAGAAACCAACACTAAATATGTAAGTAATATTTTGGGTTATCTTTTATTTTTAAATCTCGAAGCAGGTGCAAAAAAAGATTATTGTTTTCTGTTTTTGTTTAAAAAGTTGAGTTTCTTAACAGTTTTTGAAGTTTTGGTGCTTTGCATCAGAAAATTTTCTTTTCATTTATTAAAATTACTCAATTTTTTTTTTGCAATTTCAATTGTCGAAATTGTCGATTAAATTTTATTACAACTTTGTAACGAAGTATATTTTAGTTAATATTAACATGTCACTTTATTAACATTTATTAAAATAGGCAATCAAAGAATTTAGTAAATCCCGACTTCGTAAAAAAGATAAAGCAAACTATTTTCGCCGTCCACCACGTGGAGGTATGAGAGGAGCGCGTGGACGTGGACGTGGAGGCGCAATTTTCTCAAATCAAAGTTTAAACGATCCATTGTATTTAATTCGGAGTGAAATCGCGGTTTTGAAAAAATTAAATCATAAAAATGTTGTTACATTATTCGAGGTCTTGGACGATCCCGAAAACGATTCCCTTTATATGGGTAATTATATATCATTGCCTATTAAATAAAATAAATATTATTTATGATTTAATTATTGTTTATAATTCATTTTAAAAGTTTTTGAAATGTGCGAAAAGGGAGTTCTCATGGATGTCAGTATCAACAAAAAAACCACACCGTTTTCTGATGAAAAATGTCGACGTTATTTTAGAGAAATGGTACTCGGCTTTGAATATTGTAAGTGAACATAATTTACATAAATTTGTGTTTTATGTTCTTTGTTATTATTTATTTTAATCTATTTAAAAAAATAAAAAAAAAACAGTGCACGAAAATGATATTGTACATCGAGGTGTGTATATTCATACAATAATATATAATATATTATGATATAATATTATAATACATACATACATACATATATATATATATATATAATGTATTAAATGCTGATATAAATTTTTTAAATTCTTAAAGATATTAAGCCAGATAATCTTTTATTGTCGAGTAATGATGTTCTGAAAATTGTGGATTTCGGTGTTTCTGAAATATTCACAAAAGGAAATGATCTGATGAAAAAATCTGCCGGAAGTCCCGCTTTTATGCCTCCGGTATATTTATTTAATATATTGCTTGTCTAAGAATTACTTGATGACCTTAAATTATGAAGATATTTTTATTGATCCTTTTTTATTTTATTTTTTTTTCTTTAGGAATTATGTGCAGGTAATGAATATAATGGTTTTAAATTTTATTTGAATAGTAATTTTTCGTGAATTTTGAAATCTTTTCTGAAATCTTCTCTGAAATCCTTTCTTTAGCTGATCACGGTCAGATTTCTGGTAAAGCTGCTGACATCTGGTCGATGGGAGTAACTTTGTATTGTCTTGCTTTTGGTTGTTTACCTTTTGTGAAAGATAACATTATTGATTTATATGATTCAATAAACAAAGATGAGTGAGTTTAACATTTCTATTTATATCTCATTATAATCAGATTTTATTTGTTCAATTGATTTATTTATTTAATTTATTTAGCCTTGAGATTCCAAATAATAATGTGGATCCTAAACTGGTCGATCTTCTTTATAAGATTCTAGAAAAAAGCCCAGAAAAGAGAATTACAATGCCTGAAATTAGAGTTCGTAAATGATTATTTTTATATTTGTTATTTAATTTCAATTTTTAAAATAACTGTTTTTGTTTTTATAGGTAAACCCATGGTTGACTAATAATGGAAACGAACCACTTATATCTACTGAAGAGAATTGTAGTGAAATGGTTACAGAAATTACTGAAGATGATTTAAGCTCGGCCATTAAAACCATCAGTGTTGGGGGGGTGTTTGCTGTGGTAGGGGGGAAACTTTTAAAATATTTAATGCTTTTTGACATTATTCAATTGTTATTAATTTTAATCAACTTTAATTAATAAACTTAGATTGGTGCTGTAAATAAATTCAAAAGATTATCAAGATCAAGTCATTCAGCGAGTGAAAGTGATCTGGCAAAATTGAAAGCCATTGGAGATTCTGAAAATTCCGTATAATTTTTGAAATTTGAATAGGAAATATTTAATTTTTGTATATTTATTAAAATTTTCATTAAATTTCTGGTCTTTATTATCTGTATACTTGCATTCAATAATTTTCTAAGTGATCTCTTTCATCTTTCTTTGTAATTTTTATCTTTTAACAAATAGGAATATATTTGCTTGTAATTTTTGTAATTATGGGTCAATATTGAAATTTATATTTGTATAGTAAATTATTCAAGATATATCATTTTATCTTTCTCAAAAAAAAAAAATTAAATTTGAAAATATTAAAGGTATTAAGTGCTGATCCGTCTATAATCAGCACTAATTTTATAATAAATTTGGGAATAAGTTATCTAATAAAAATTATAATATAGTTTGAGTCTGTTACTAATCAAAAACATATTAAAAATATTAAAAATATGCAATTGATTTTTTTAATGTATGTGAAAGTATCTTTTATTTTTTGAAAAATTTATCAGATTTTTTACAAAAAAATATTCTAGTATATTTGACAGATACTAAAATTTCATTTATAGTTATATTGTAACAATTCATACCTACCTATAGATAACAGTGGTACTTGTAATTATGAATTAAGAATTATAATATTATTGCCTGTATCATAATTATTAAGAATTTCAATGAAAAAAAATCTGTAATTCTGTAATTCATAATTATCCGTAAGTTCATAATTGTTCCATAAGTCCATAATTATTCTGTAATTATTCCATAAATAAAAATGGCATCTATAATTATTTAATTTTAAAATTTTATTATTAAATTTTTAAACATTTAAGTTTAAATATCTATAGTTATTTTAATTTTAATGTACAAAATTTGAAACTTCTACACAAAATACAAATTATTTTTGACTTTAAGTTTAATTATTAATACTTTTAATATTTAATTATTAAAATTAAAAGTTTTATATGTAAAAACTATTAGTAATTATTTTTAAAATTAATTTTTAATTAGTAAACTTTATTTTAAAATATTTCAACCAAAAATTATCTAATTTAAATGAAAAAAGTATCATTTTGAAATCAAAAACATGAAGATTCCAAATATATATTTTATTATTATACAAAAATTTATAATTAATTACAGAATTACAAATTTGTATNAATTATTAAGAATTTCAATGAAAAAAAATCTGTAATTCTGTAATTCATAATTATCCGTAAGTTCATAATTGTTCCATAAGTCCATAATTATTCTGTAATTATTCCATAAATAAAAATGGCATCTATAATTATTTAATTTTAAAATTTTATTATTAAATTTTTAAACATTTAAGTTTAAATATCTATAGTTATTTTAATTTTAATGTACAAAATTTGAAACTTCTACACAAAATACAAATTATTTTTGACTTTAAGTTTAATTATTAATACTTTTAATATTTAATTATTAAAATTAAAAGTTTTATATGTAAAAACTATTAGTAATTATTTTTAAAATTAATTTTTAATTAGTAAACTTTATTTTAAAATATTTCAACCAAAAATTATCTAATTTAAATGAAAAAAGTATCATTTTGAAATCAAAAACATGAAGATTCCAAATATATATTTTATTATTATACAAAAATTTATAATTAATTACAGAATTACAAATTTGTATTGTAATTCATTTAAAAAATCTATAATATTAAGGACTTGTAAAAATAATTAAGAATATCAACTTTACCTATAGAGCAATTACAAATTTTAAACTATAATAGATATACATATATATTTGTCCCATTTTTATATGTTTTTTATATATAAATAATGTTGATTTCTCACAGATCATGACTTAAATTAATTTGACCTATTTTTTTTTATTCAACCAATGTAAGTTGCATATTAATACTAACTTGAGTAAAAGTATATGAAAACTTATTTTTTATACATTGTTAATTAACCACTTGAAATCAAATTTTGAAATTGTATTAATTATTAATACTAAGTATGTGAAAACTTATTTTTTATACATTGTTAATTAACCACTTGAAATTAAATTTTGAAATTGTATTAATTATTAAGACCTATAAATAAAAACAATAATAAGTAGCTTCATTTATCCTTCAGTAAATTATCAAATTGTGAACCTAAAAGATTTAAAATTCAAATATAATTTATTAAAAAATTATATTTAAATTCATATCTCTTAGAAAATACCATTAAAACTATTTATAGAACATTGTTTAAAGTAAGTTGCACACTAATATTAACTTGGATAAGAATATATGAGAACTTATTTCTTATATATACTTTAATTAACTACTTAAAGTTATATCTTATCAAAATTTTATTTATCCTTTTTGAAATTTTTAAAATTATATTAAATATTAAAACTTGTAAATAAAAAACAAAAAAAATTGTTAATTTATAAAAATTGTTAAAACTCATTGATAGTAATTATTACCACTGGGTAAAATTAAATTTACATAGATAAAGTTAGAGTTACTTGGTAGTAATAATTATTATTAATGAGTTTTAACAATATTTTTAATTTATTGTATAAATTTATACAAGAAAAAAAATAGATAATGTATAAAATAAATAGTTTTATTTATTTCTGATAAGTCATCAAATCTAATAAATCCAAGAAATTTAAAATTCAAATATAATTTATATTTAAATTTATATCTTTTAAAAAATACTGTTAAATTTATTCACAAAACAATACTCAAAATAAATTACACATTAATACAAACTTGGGTAAAAGTATACTAAAACTTATTTCCCATATATATTCATTAATAAATTTTAATTATCAGGAAACTTTTTAAGGCATAAATTTTTGTAAATTTACAGAATTTACAGAAATTTATGCTTAAAAAAATCAATTTTTTTTGACTTTAATCACTATTTATGAGACAGGAAATAATTTTTTACTAAAATATTCCTATGACAGATAGAAAGATCTAGTTTTTAATTATAAGATTATATATGTTTTATTTCTGTAACATTAAAATTTGCGAAGATATTCACATTTAAAGTTTCATATCTGTGAAAAAATTTCTGTGTAAATTTTCGAAAAATTTACGTGAAAATTTTTTCACAGATATGAAACTTTAAACGTAAATATTTTCGCGAATATTGATGTTACAAAAATGAAACACATATCATCTTGTAGCCAAGAACTAGATCTTTCGATCTGTTATAGGAATATCTTAGTAAAAAATCGCTCTCCGTTTCATAAATAGTGATCAAAGTCAAAAAAATTGATTTTTTTAAGCGTAAATTTTTGTAGGTTCTGTAAATTTCTGTAAATTTACATTCCAAAAAGTTTTCTGATGATCTACTTTTAAAAATTTCTTAATAATAATATTAAATTTTTAAAAATTTTTAATATTAATTATTAAATTTTGAAAATTTTTAAACAAATATTTAATATGTTAAAAATATAAAATTTTAATATTTCAAAAATTTTAAAAATTTTTGTAATATTATATAAAAAATTATAGAAATTTAATATTATGTTAAAATTATCAAATATTATACTTATATTTGTATGTAAAATTATTTTAGAGAAAAAAATTAACTATCCAGATAAATTCTTTGATTAAAAATATATATAACTGAATATTTTTTTTATTTTTATATATAGAATAGATTCTGTATAAATTTTAAAAAGATAAAATATTTCAAAAATTCAAAATTAATTTTAAAAACATATATAATTACACCTGATATGAAAATTTTTAAAATATTATAATTTTTCATAATATTAAATTTTTAAAAATTTTTTAATTGCTGATCCGTCTAAGATCAGGGGTAAATTTATATGTATTTTATTATAGCTTGGAATCTGACGTGCGTATATAGGTAAGTATAAATTGTCACAATATAACCATAGATGAAATTTTAGTATCTGTTAAGTAAGCTATTTGAGCATTTTTTTGTATAAAGTCCGGTAAATTTTTCAAAAAATAAAAGATACTTTCACATACATTAAAAAAATCAATTGCATATTTTTAATATTTTTAATATGTTTTTGATTAGTAACAGACTCAAACTATATTATAATTTTTATTAGATAACTTATTCCCAAATTTATTATAAAATTAGTGCTGATTATAGACGGATCAGCACTTAATACCTTTAATATTTTCAAATTTAATTTTTTTTTTTTGAGAAAGATAAAATGATATATCTTGAATAATTTACTATACAAATATAAATTTCAATATTGACCCATAATTACAAAAATTACAAGCNAGATGCCATTTTTATTTATGGAATAATTACAGAATAATTATGGACTTATGGAACAATTATGAACTTACGGATAATTATGAATTACAGAATTACAGATTTTTTTTCATTGAAATTCTTAATAATTATGATACAGGCAATAATATTATAATTCTTAATTCATAATTACAAGTACCACTGTTATCTATAGGTAGGTATGAATTGTTACAATATAACTATAAATGAAATTTTAGTATCTGTCAAATATACTAGAATATTTTTTTGTAAAAAATCTGATAAATTTTTCAAAAAATAAAAGATACTTTCTTATATGCTGAAAAAATCAATTCTAAAATTTTCGAAAACTGTATATTTTTATAGTACTTTTGTACACACCAGATGTAAGCTATATTATAGTTTTATTAAATAACTTAACCCCAATTTTCTATATGTAAATACTGCCGTTCTTAAGCGAATCAGCAATTAAAATATTAAATTTTTGAAAATTTTTAAATAAATATTTTTATTTTTATTTTTTTTTTTTTTGTTTCAGCGAGGCCTCGCCTCAAATTTTATTAATTAGAAAAACAGAAAGTTTCTTATACATAAGATACATGACTTATTCTAATGACTATTAGTTAAAGATAAAACTCAGACTAACCCGAAGGGACATGCCTGCAACCTACCGCCTGACAATAACAATTGTCCTTAGCATGTTAAGGCCCTGCCGAACAACCTATTTTATACAACCAAGTTCAATTATAGCTATCTTTGATAACATGATTATATATAAATCTATTTAATGAAAATAAAGAAGAAATTTTGCTTTTACTATAATTATGATTGTTTTTAGTTATAATGTTTGTTACACCTTGTGTAGTACTGTTGAATGCACTATTGTTATCTATATTATTGGTCTGAGATGTTACTGTTGTATCAAGTGTTTCGTTGCGGACCTTCTTCTTCCATTTATTATTACTGATTCCATTCTCAGTTTCCCACTGTTTAACCAATGTACATCTATTCTTCCATATATGAGTATGTAAAAAGAGTTTAAATTGATTAAATGCGTCATCTATTATTTGATCAGCCAACTCACGTGTTACAACTTTTTGCAAAACTATATCATATACAGTTATCGGGATCAGTCCCAACATAACATCAATGAATGATAAGTGGTCCGCGTCTCTCATGCTCACATCTCGGGGAATGTGAAGTTCCTTTAATGTTTCCAGTATTTTGCACATATTTTTGCACGTATCCCCACATATACCTGCTGCCCAAATTCAAAATCCAAATGCCGAAATCCCAAATGCCGAAATCCCAAATCCCAAATCCCAAATTATAATTAGTATTTTTTGCCAAAATCCCAAATCCCAAATACTAGTAATTTGTGCATTTTGGCGTCCTAAATCCCAAATTATTTGGGATTTGGGCAACACGTATATCCTCACATGCTACGGCAGTTGTCTTGCTTACTAACATATTAATAAGTTTATTTCTGCATAAGTGTATATCGATTAAATTTTTTGGACATGTCAACACATGTACTTGGTCTTCTTTTTCTAAATTGCACCGGATACAAGAATCATTTTCATATATCTTTGGGAATCTGTCCCTTAACTTCTCTAGTGAATAAATATTTTTATAAAAATTGTAAAAGATAATATTTTGATAATTTTCAAAAATTTATATTATATTAAAATTACAGAATATTATGTCTGAAAAAATTTCCAATATATTAAAAGTATATATATTTTCAAAATTAATTTTAGATTTTTGAGATATTTCATTTTTTTGAAATTTATACAGAATTTATTTTATATATATGGTGCAGAAATTTTAAAGACATCAAATATTTTTTCACTGCTGAAATTTTGTAGGTCATTACACGTGAGTTTTACATGATTCTTGGTGAGGCCTGAAAAAAATTTTGGACTGTATCACGTGATTTACATATGAATTAAAGTTTGACAAAGCTACAAAAATTTTTTTTCACCTGCTTTTCCACATATTTTATTATATTTATTAGGAAGGTTTGGACAAATTTTGGACTACCTTAGTTCAGTTCAGGAGCTTTCGTCAAATATAAAATAGTTGTATTTCTATGTATTTCGTCATTACGGGGTATTTAGTATTTTTTATTTATCATTTGTTTAAGGGATTAAGAGATTATTTATTTTATTCGTTTATCAGGTATTTTTTATTTATCATTTGTTTAAGGGATTAAGGGATTATTATTTCATTTGTTTCGCTAATTAATTATTTCTTTAAACTATGCCTAGGCACAACAAACGCACTAGATACTGCTTGTCAGCTATCAAAAAATGGTGGGAAAAAAAGTCACAACTTAACATGGAAATACTGAACACTGATTATGATGAAACTAACTTTAATACTACTTGGCTAGATGACAAAAGTGAACCTGTAGATGATAATCAATTTGTCAAGGAATTAAGAGGAATAAGCTCAAATGTATTTGAACAACTTATTAAAAATGCAAAACATCAAAATGCGTGGAAAACTAAAGGATGAAAATGATTTTATATCGGCTTCGCCAAATCAACACTACATAACAAGAGAGCTGCTTGAAGGAAGGTTGCTTCAGGTTCTAAAAACATCACCACTTGGTTAAATAATGAAATCTTTATTAATTCTGTAACTGGTTCTAGTTATGATGAAGTAAATAGTGATTATGAACTTTCATTTGATAAAGCAGCTAATTCTAGTGATGATAGCGATAATAATTTTACTTTGGCATCTCTTGATGCCTTACTAAAAAAAAGGACCAAAGATATACAACTTTGTACAGTAAGTTAATTTCTTCATCTTGTCCAAGATCACAGATTTTTAAAGCTTTCAGCTAGTAAGCTTCTGGCACGTAATATTAATAGAGGTCCTTGGCATGCACAAATTATTCGTTTATAGGCAAATCAATGGCTAAAAGGAGTGGAACTTCTTGAATCGCATCATGACCATTACTCAAAAATCTAATCATTTCTTTATAATGAAGATTTCAAGTTGTGTATTATTGAATATTTGCGTACAAATAAGTTTACTATAACCCTTCAACAATTTATAAAGTTTGTCGAGGACAAAACGATCCCTGCTATAGAAATTGGAGAAAAGAAAACAATTTCAGAAGTAACAGCACGAAAATGGTTGTGCCATCTTGGTTGGAATTATAAAGACTATTCGAAAAATATTTATTTTGATGGTCATGAGTATACATGTTCCCAAAATTGATTTTGGATTTTTGAGGTATTTCGACTTTTTGAGATTTATGCAGAATCTATTCTATATATGGAAGTAAAAAAAGTACCCAGTTATGTGTATCTTCAATCAAAGAATAAATCTGGGTGGTCAAAAAATTTCGGGTTTTAAGTAAAATAATTTCGTCTTCTATGAAAAACTATTTCGACTTTTTTCCCCAAAATTGCAATTTCGGGGCCCCAAAATAATTTTGCGTGCAAGTATAGTCATGAGCAAGATAATGTAGTGGCGTATCGAAATCAATTTCTTAAGAAAATGGCCAATTTGAGACCTCGATTTGCAGTGTATGAAGGAGAAAACATGNAATGAAGATTTCAAGTTGTGTATTATTGAATATTTGCGTACAAATAAGTTTACTATAACCCTTCAACAATTTATAAAGTTTGTCGAGGACAAAACGATCCCTGCTATAGAAATTGGAGAAAAGAAAACAATTTCAGAAGTAACAGCACGAAAATGGTTGTGCCATCTTGGTTGGAATTATAAAGACTATTCGAAAAATATTTATTTTGATGGTCATGAGTATACATGTTCCCAAAATTGATTTTGGATTTTTGAGGTATTTCGACTTTTTGAGATTTATGCAGAATCTATTCTATATATGGAAGTAAAAAAAGTACCCAGTTATGTGTATCTTCAATCAAAGAATAAATCTGGGTGGTCAAAAAATTTCGGGTTTTAAGTAAAATAATTTCGTCTTCTATGAAAAACTATTTCGACTTTTTTCCCCAAAATTGCAATTTCGGGGCCCCAAAATAATTTTGCGTGCAAGTATAGTCATGAGCAAGATAATGTAGTGGCGTATCGAAATCAATTTCTTAAGAAAATGGCCAATTTGAGACCTCGATTTGCAGTGTATGAAGGAGAAAACATGGAAAAAATTATTCCACCAACATTTTTGTCTAATGTTTGTGAGCTTGTTGCAGTTACCCATGATGAGTCAATTTTTTATGCCAACAATGGTGTTGTCAAGACATGGGGTCTTGCAGAAGAAAATCAACTCCGACGTAAATCACAAGGACTTAGCATCCATGTGAGTGATTTCATATGTGAATCGATTGGACGTCTTTGTCTTTCGGAAGAGGACCGAGCTACAAATGATTTACTTTCTGAAGATCAGCAACTTTTGTACACTGAAACTTGCATTATTATATATCCAGGCTTTAATCGAGATGGTATGCGGACGAACCAAGACCTTTTAAAACAAGTAAAAGAAAAGGTTATTTCAATTTTTGAAAGGACATATCCAAGAAAAGTTACACTTTTCATGTTCGATAATAGCAATAATTATAATGCATATGCCGACGATGCTTTAGTAGTTTCAAGGATGAATCTTAAAGATGGAGGCAAACAACCACTTCTCCGTGACGGTAGAATGCCAAATGGATCTTTTCATATTTTGACGTTTGTAGATACTGACAGCATAACGAAACCAAAGGGTATCTGGCGAATTCTTGAAGAGCGTGGCTTATGGGTGCATATAGGTGCAAGGGTTGGCAAAACAATGTAACTCGTGTAAGTCACGAATTATTGATCCAACAAATTTGCAGTGTTGCGCAACTCATATCCTTAATCAACAACTCAATTTCGCACTTCAAAAAAATCATTGTCAAGAAATTATTAAAGCAGCTGGACATATGTGTATCTTTTATCCGAAATTTCATTGTGAACTCAATTTCATTGAGTCATTTTAGGGGGATGCAAAATGATATGCACATTTGCATTGCGATTATACTTTTAGAGGTTTTAAAGAAATTGTTCCGCGTGCATTGGATTCTGTTTCCTTGACTAAAATTCGTTGGTTTGCACATCGATCTAACTGATATATGAGTGCATATGAACAAGACCTTTCAGGAAAGGCTGCTGTTTTTGCAGTAAGGAAATATCAGTTACATTGTCACGTCCCAGAAAGCGTTTTGGAAGAATTTGATTATATAATGTAATAAATATCAAAAACGAGAGAGAGTTTAGGATCAAGGAAACAGATTAAAACAAAAAATAAAATTTAAATAATTGTTGATTTAAATTTTTAATAAAAAATGTTTCATGATTATACATGTTCCCAAAATTGATTTTGGATTTTTGAGGTATTTCGACTTTTTGAGATTTATGCAGAATCTATCACTGGTCGAAAATTTATAAAAACTATACCCAGGGTTGGGAATTTGTACTGTACTGTACTAAGTACAGTACAGTACAGTACTAGTATAGTACTTGTACTTGAAGATTTTGAAATTAGTACATTAGTACAAATCTGAATCATGGATTTTAATTGGTTAATGCTTTCACCTGATTTCTGAATCATATGATATAAATAATTTTAATTGGTTAATTTTCTCACATGATTGGTGAATCATATGATATAAATGATTTTAATTGGTTAATGTGTTCACCTGATCGATGTACTAAATTGTACGTGTACTGTACGTACTAGTACGAATACTGTATTGTACTTAAATTTTGAATAGTACAGTGTACGACCACAACCCTGACTATACATGTTCCCAAAATTGATTTTGGATTTTTGAGGTATTTCGACTTTTTGAAATTTATGCAGAATCTATTCTATATATGGAAGTAAAAAAAGTATCCAGTTATGTGTATCTTCAATCAAAGAATAAATTTAGGTGGTCAAAAAATTTCGGGTTTTAAGTAAAATAATTTCGTCTTCTATGAAAAACTATTTCGACTTTTTTCCCCAAAATACCAATTTCGGGGCCCCAAAATAATTTTGCGTGCAAGTATAACCCTGACTACACCTATCTGGTACCCGATAGGTGTAGTTTTTATAAATTTTCGACCAGTGTATTCTATATATGGAAGTAAAAAAAGTATCCAGTTGTGTGTATCTTTAATCAAAGAATAAATCTGGGTGGTCAAAAAATTTCGGGTTTTAAGTAAAATAATTTCGTCTTCTATGAAAAACTATTTTGACTTTTTTCCCCAAAATACCAATTTCGGGGCCCCAAAATGATTTTGCGTGCAAGTATATTCATGATATATTATTTTAATGTTTTTTAATGTTTTATTTAATATTTTTATTAAACGATCAAATCAATAACCAATCAAATGTAAATCACATGAATCACGGGAAAATTTAGTCAACCAGAGATGATTATTTAATGCTGAAAATTATAGATTTTATATTACAAATGCCGTTAAACAAAACTTAACTATTCAATAATTTACTTATTAACTACAGAAAAAAAATACATAGAATTATAGAGCTTAACTAGAGCTATCAAACTATGTATTATTTTTTTAGGTTCTAAATTTGAAAATAAAGCTATAGCAATTCAAAACATTGGATGTCTTTAAGGTTTCTGCACCATAGAAGTAAAAAAAATATCTAATTATATGTATTTTAATTAAAGAATTTATTTGAGTAATTAAAAAATTTCAGGTTTTAAATAAAATAATTTTGTCTTTTATGAAATACTATTTTGACTTTTTTTTCTAAAATTGCAATTTAAGATTTCAAAATAATTTTGTGTGCAGTATAATTAAAAATTTATATTTAAATTCATATATCCTAAAAAAACTCTTTATTTTAATAACAAATATATCACATCTATTATAAGTTTCTATATTTTAATGAAAGCTTTTAATAATTAATTATAAATTGATTACAAATCAGTCAAAAATCAGTTGTCTATTTGTATATTATCTTGTCTATTTATGTATTATCTACAAATTTTTTTACTTATTTATATATTATCTATAAATTTTTCTACTTATTTATATATTTTTTTACTTATTTATGTCAAAAATTTTGTTTGTTTTCTTTATTTGATCAGTAATATATATGTAGAATGATATAATATTATATAGATAGTATACATGTCATCAAAACTATTGAATTGAGTCAGACACAATTAAAATCAAGAAAAATTAGAGTTGGGTCAAAGTAAATTTTGATTTTTATTAGTGATTGATGCAATTAAAAATTGAAATTTTAAAAATTGAGTTAAAGTCAAATTAGTTTTAACAACATGTATAATAGATAGTATTGTTATTTTTCATATCTTCAGCATTTTTTAGTTATTTCAATATTCTATATTCTATAAATGTTGTCAAAACTATTGAATTGAGTCAAAAGCAATTAAAATTAAGAAAAATTGAAGTTGAATTTTGATTTTTACTAATGATAAACATTATACATGTTGTCAAAACTAATTTGATCTTGACTCAACTTTTAAAATTTCAATTTTTAATTGTGTCTGACTTAACTAATTATGTCAATCACTAATAAAAATCAAAATTTGCCTTGACTTAATTTCAATTTTAATTGCATCTGACTCAATTCAATAGTTTTGATAACATGTATAATTAACACAATTAGTTGAGTCAGACACAATTAAAAATTGAAATTTTAAGAGTTGAGTCAAGGCAAAATTGGTTTTGATGACATATATACCATGTCCCAATGTCTCTATTTTTAATTAGTTCATAAATAAATATAAAAACTTTATAAATATATGTATAAATTAATTCTAAACAACTTTAATTAATAGTTCAAGATAGATTTTTATAATAAAATTTTATATTATTTATATTTTTTAAAAAATAATTTTTGTCTCAACTTTGTTCCAAAATGTCCTTTGACAATACTGCATATAGATATATTATTATAGAAAGTATAAGAGTTTTGTTTTTTTTCTGGTGACCAAGAAAGAAATAAAAATATTTACCAAAAAAAAAGTGATAGCTGATTTGAAAAACTTATATAAAATAAATAAGACATAATAGAATCACATTTACAAAAAGTTAATATGGTGCCAGAAGTCTATACTCAATTATAAAACCTATCAACATCTTAAAAAATATATAAATCCAAAAAAGTAAACCAGTAACTTTATTTTTCAAGACAAATTACTAGTCAGATTTTTAATTAAAAGCTTATATCAAAAGTTATAAGCATTTAAAAGTACATGATTTTTATATGTTTAGCACTAATTTGAAACAATATATTTAATCACATGAAGATATTTTACTAGTCAAAACTTATAAAATTCTCAATCTTTTATTTAATAAACAATTTTTTTCAATTTTTGTTTAAATTTTGTTTTGTTTTTTTTGATTTAATATAAAAATTTTAATAATTCTTATTGGACAATTAACTTTCACATGACACATGATCTACTAAAAAAAATTGGAGGGTCCTTAACCTGTGCACCCCGTACAGGTGCGCCTTTACCTTTCGAATTTCATTGGTTCATAACTTTGCAGGTGATCCGATTAATTTCACGTGTAAGTTTCATGTGACAAATGTTAGGTGACAAATTTTGGGTGACAAATATGGTTTCCGCATGCAAAAAAATTCCAAGTCCCTGAGATATTTAATAAAATTCGATATTCGAAAGGTGTGACACGCGGTGATAAATACACTACCCCTGATAACCCAAACCCTAACCCCCCTGTCGGCATAGGATAAGAATCTGTTACCCTACGCACAGGTTAAGATTTCCCAAAAAATTGAGTATAGACTTCATGTGACTTGATTTTTTTAGTAAAAGAAAGAAACACGTAACACAGATTTTGTGATTTCTATGTGTAACGNAATATAAAAATTTTAATAATTCTTATTGGACAATTAACTTTCACATGACACATGATCTACTAAAAAAAATTGGAGGGTCCTTAACCTGTGCACCCCGTACAGGTGCGCCTTTACCTTTCGAATTTCATTGGTTCATAACTTTGCAGGTGATCCGATTAATTTCACGTGTAAGTTTCATGTGACAAATGTTAGGTGACAAATTTTGGGTGACAAATATGGTTTCCGCATGCAAAAAAATTCCAAGTCCCTGAGATATTTAATAAAATTCGATATTCGAAAGGTGTGACACGCGGTGATAAATACACTACCCCTGATAACCCAAACCCTAACCCCCCTGTCGGCATAGGATAAGAATCTGTTACCCTACGCACAGGTTAAGATTTCCCAAAAAATTGAGTATAGACTTCATGTGACTTGATTTTTTTAGTAAAAGAAAGAAACACGTAACACAGATTTTGTGATTTCTATGTGTAACGCGTTATGTTTTATTATAAATGTGTGGTGACCATCACCTACGGTGACATTTTGACAATTTCATTAAATTATACGCTTTTTGTACGTGAAACGAATGGTCTCTTATTAACCAAATATAAATATTATCTATACTGTATATAATACATAAACAATTGATTTAACCTTCCTACATATAAATATTAAATATTAAATCTTTTTACACAATGTGATATTCTTCAACCTTCAAAATCTTCTCTTTGGAAAAGGTAACTGGTGCTTCTGTTTCAACATGAGTCACATCCAACACCTAAAGATGAGAATATAATATAATAATATGATATAATGTAATATAATTAATAATGATCAAATATTTTTTTCTGTCTCAACAAATTGAAATATAATCAAATATATAAAATATTCAACTTACATCTATATCACAGATTAATTTTTCGCTTAAGAATGATACACTAACGGGGAAAAATGCATTGACGTCATCTCCTACAATATTAAACTCGAGAGATCCTTGTTTGTTGGACGAATCGATGATGGGTAATTGCCATTCTAAAGTTCTAGTTTGTCTATTTACTTCATAATTTCCATCCACATCTCCAACAACTGGATTCCCCGTAGAACTAAATTATATGGATAAAGTATAAACATCAAAATCGGAAATTTTAAGTTTAAAGAGAGTAAACAGTTCAAATAGTATATAAACTTACGGCAACGGAATCGAAATCGACACATCCTTAAATTCATAATTTTCATTTTCTAAAACGTATTCGATGTTGACGTCGATTGTTCCATCTCCAGCAGGGGAAGGCCAACAGTTTACTAATTTTTGAACAAGTATTGTCACGAATTAATATATTTATAATATATTTATGATATATATATGAATTATTGATCAATAAACATACTTGATAACGGAATTGCGGTTTCATCTTTAGTAATAAATCTCCATCTAAGAACTCCCAACGGTTGATTTAAAGGAAATCCTCTTGCCGAATTTTTTAAAGCAATGATACTGTCAGTAGAAAACAATTTCTTATCGACATTTGGGTGCGTCTGAAATTTTTTTTTTTTTTTTAAATAAGAGCAAAAAATTCGGAAAATTCTTTAAAATATAAATATTTCTCATGAATTTAATCATAGGTGTAGCTTTCTAACCTTTAATTGTAAAGAACCATCATCAATTGCTCGAACTGAAATTTTAACTCGAGTCACATTTGCATCAGAAATATTGAGTTCCAAATCACCCTTCACCTCTAAATTTTCCAATCCACCATCTCTATTAGCTTGAAGAGATATCCTTTCGGTAATTGCCAAATGAACACTAAAACCATATTGATCATGAATCTTTAATATTCGAAACAAAATTTAATGAAATTTGAATAGATAATTAAAAAAAAGATGGATATCTTTTACCTTTCCACGGGAACTTTGGGAATTCCTCCTCTAATAATTTTTTCGGAGGTTTCTTCGAATCCGACTTCATTTTTAACTGCTTCAAACAAATCTGCACTTTTCTGTTTTCTACCCAATTGCATTCCTTTAGCTTTAGAAGTGGATGGTGTCGGGGAGCTAAAAAAAAAAAATTTAAAAATTTGGACAAAATTGAATATGAATTAATCACATTAAAATGAATGAATAATATTTGATTGCATACCTACTAAACGATGAGCGCATGCTTTCTTCAAAATTTTGTTGAACTTGAGGTTCCGCATATGAAGATGGTCTATTTATTGATTGTCCAAAACCAACTCCAAATGATGATCCTCCCAAAGTACCTCCTCTCTTGAGCATTTCTTTTTTTTGCATTTCTAACTGTTTCGCTCTTCTCTTAAGTTCTTCTTTAGCTTCTTGTTCTTTATTCTATAATAAAACGTAATAATAATAAATCATATAAACTTACTGAATATACAGATCAAAGATAATTTTGCATATTTACCTTTGCTATTATTTCTTGGATCTTTTCTTCATGACTTTCCATCTCTATGATGCTCTTCACTTGAGCTAAATTAACATTTTCGCGATAACCTAATGATACAATTTCATCAAAAGCGCTCAATAATTCAAAGCTATTTCCCAATATGCCTCTTTCGTCTAACGATCGACATATATCGGATACTACTCGTGCAAACAAGTGCAATGTGTCAATATCTTGCAAGATATTGGATTGCCGATTTGTGATAAGAACCATATAGAGTTCATCTAGAGGTTGATAAACATAACGAACATGTTCAGTTTCTATAGTAGTATGTTGTTGTCCAGAACTGGTCAATTTTGGAAAAGACGCAAGAAGACCTTCGATTCTAGCACGTGGCATTTCTCTAAACTGCCGAGAGATTACAGCTAAAAAAAATCGCATTGTTTAAAAAACAATAATTATTTTAAAAGATAAATATATTCAATGATATACCTTTTCCCCCTTTAGTGCATATCGCTGATGCAAGTACGACCTAATATTTCAGGCAAGTGTATTTTAAGTCAAAATTTCTTTTTGGTTCTCTGCTAGTAAGTTGCAAAATAAAATATAAAACTAACCATGATCGTTCGTTATAATTTCTCAAAGTTAAAAGTTAATTACTGAAGCAGAAATAATGAATTCGAGCGAATAAAGAATTACAAACATAGAGAGACTGCCACTATAATTTGTTCCCGAAAATTTATTTTTTGAGATGCCATCAAAATGTACTAAAATAGCAAAAAATCTGTGGTACAAATGTCTTAATAGAAAATAAAACAATTTACAATATCTAGGTTTAAAATTCGCTTGCGTAACATAGATGTTCGATCATGAAAATTAATAGTAAAAATCTTAGTTGTGAATGTTCTTGTTGTCCCTGCACTTGCTATTATGGTTGAAGGATTATGGTGAATAAGATACATGAGTCGGGGAATCAAAAGTCACAGTTTATTGACAACCGTGAAAATTCTTCATACTAGTGTTCTGAGTGATGAAGGAATTGATATTAAAGGAATTGTTACAGAGAACCAACTCATTATTCAGTTCGAAAAAATATGATGCAGATTTCCACAAGTAGATAGTTTAGATATTATAGATTTTATTTTATAATAACATTTTATAATATATTTATAATTAAATGAGAAGGGGAGATTTGTAGATCATTTGTAAATAACCAAAAACAGGTAGGAATGTACTAAACTTCTTCTAAAGATCAGTAAAGAAATAAACAAAAAATATAGAATTTCAAGTGTAGAAATTAAAGATATGAATTGGAGATCAAGTTTTTGAGACAAGTATAAGCTTCAATGCACAAAGCGAAGGAACTTATATCACAGATATCGGGAGATCATATTTGCTTAAGTACAGCTAAATGCCAAAGCTCAGTAAGTAAGGCATGTAGAAACAATAATATAGGTAAGGAAAAAATAAGTAAAAGCTTGATATTATAGTACTAGAAAAATGCAATGGAAATTGTTATAATTTTATAGACCAGTAAGATGGATACTTATTCTACAAGAATATATTTATACAAAGCTGGAAAAAACACACAAATGTAGACTCTCTTTCCAGAATTTAAATACTCTTCCATTAAGAAACAAAAACAAAATAACTCTTACCTAATACTTACAAAGTTCACTTATCATCTATAATGATACTAAAAAAGTAGAGAATTGTTGGAGCTATCTTTTATATTATATTAGAAATTTAGAAAATTGTAATGATAATATGTAGCTCTATTTTGTATAATTGGAATTTGGGTAGTTAGTAAGAGGATCTATTTTTTCAAATTAAATTGAAATTGGTGATTAAGATAATGCAGAGACAAACATAAATAATGCAAGTGGAATACCAAGGTATTTCCATCTGAATTATATAGAAATTCCACTAACTTAAAATGTATAATGGCATGTAAAATCTCTTATATGATTATTATTAACCTTAAGAAATATTACAATAATGAACAAGAATTTGTTATCACGTTCCTTTAACAAAGATTTTTGAAATAATTGTTATTACACAATAAATAACAGATACAACAAATTTGATGATGACAAATATTTGTTGTGTTTTTTTTTATATCAGAAGAACTTCTTTATGTCAATTTTTTCCATACACAATCACATTTTTTTTTGTAAGGCGTGAGAGCGTGCACCCACTTTTTTTTGGAATTTTATGGATATTAATGTCCCTTAAAAATTTTTAATTTATTCAAAAAGATAGGTTCAATATGTTAAAACTTGTAGCACAAATTCTATTTCAAAAATCACGAACTCCAAAAAGTTATAAATCATTTCTCCAACAATCATGCTTCGAAAACTAAGGTAAGTACTCTTGGCTCAAAAAAATTGTTAGTAAATACGTCACCAGAATTTCCGATCCAATTTTTCTGACTTGAAAGTCAAGTTAAATACCAGTTACATCTCAACCCGAAATTCTGCCCGGAAAACAGAATAATCTAAAGAATAACCATTCAATAAAAGTATCCTGACATATCTTTACTAGGTAATGTTGGAAATTTCAATAAATATCAATATAAAGAACAGACTATTTCATCAAAATGCCTAGCGTGACCTAAATTATAGAGAATGTATATTAATATTGAATGTGAACAGTATGAAATCGAGATATCGATTTTTCAGATATTAAGAATTGAAAATTATCAAATCCGTGCATTGCATTATTTTTTTTTGTTCCAACTTGATTGTTTGTTAGTCGATTAATTTATGTCATAAACCATCTTAGTTGACGTAAATATAAATATTATTATTTAATAAATAAACTATTTCCTTATTCAAATTAAAAATGATTTAATATTTACAGCTACTTTATATTTTGTATAATCAAAAAATGACAAAATATTTCAGAGTATAATAAAATAAATAAAAAATATCTATGAATCAATCTCTTGTTGTATAAATATTGGATATTTTGTCATAACTTCATCCCATGTAATTTCTTCTTCCGTCAAATTTTTGAGAACTTGAAGAATAGTGTCAACCTAAATTCAAAATTAATTAATAATTAATTAGATTGCAAATATAGAGATGAATAAGAACCAAACTTTAATAATACCTTTTCTCTGATTTGTTTTGTGGTATCTCTCTCCCGTAACGTTACTGTATTATCATTCACTGATTGGAAATCGATGGTAATCGCAAATGGTGTTCCAAGTTCATCATTACGTGAATATCGACGACCAATTGAATTAGAAGAATCATCAACTTTGATTGCAATACTAAGTTTACGAAGTCTGGCAGCTTTATATTCAAAATATGTAAAATCGTAAGTAAAAAATCATAGTGACGGTATTTGAAAAAAAAACAAAATTTTAAAATTTATTACATACAAAGATCACGGACAAGGTCAGAAAATGCGGGATTATTACTTAAAGGAACCAGTAAGCATTTAAATGGTGAAACAAGTGGTGGGAATGATAAAACCTATCATAAATCAATGATTATTTTCATAAATCATTATAAATCTTAACGGAAAATTTAGTGAATGTTAAATTTGATATAAGAATACTTACTGCTCTCTGTTCATCATCTTCACGAACCCAAAATACATGTTCAATCAATGAATACAAGATACGACCAATACCGAATGATGGTTCTATTACATTAGGAATATATTCCCTAACTAAAAATTAATAAAATTAACAAAATTAATAAAATTAACAAAATTAATAAAATTAACAAAATTAATAAAATTAATAATACATAACATCAATATTATAACATATTGAACGCGGAAATATAATCTAGAAGAGAAATAATTTAAATACCATATTCTGTGATGGTTTGCCTCTCAATATTGAAAAATTCGCTAAAGACCTCATATTCTTTACCATCAGTACCGGGAACTGTGGTTTTACTGAAGAAATTATAGTTTCATTTTATTATTATTTTTATAAAAATTTTCGCATGAAGGTTGAAATTAATCAATTTATCTTACCCATTCCCAACTTCTAATGCTTTTTTCAAAGCCTCCAATTGCTCTTCATCTAATCTAAGCAAATAATCTTCTACAGTTTTTGCATTTTGTCTCAATTTGGGACCAAAGACTTTTTTATTAATTTCTAAAACTGTTTTTTCATAAACTAATGGCTCCGATAAATTTTCTCGTACAACAAGTTTCTCTTTTGTACGATTTGAATGAACTGTTAAATCATATGCAGAACGATCTGCACAACCAACGCATTCAATCCATCCCTAATTATCAATAAATCAGAGACTATTAAAAATACGAATTAATTAAAAAAATCTCATTAAATAAAATTTAGAATGATCACAAACATAGCTACTTTGGATTTCTGCATCCCAACAATCACAAGCATAATGAGCCATTTCATTTGGCATGTGTTGACGGAAACGTAATCTCTCGTTCTTAATTCCAAGTTTAATTAAAAATAAATGTATCCTAGCAAGGAAATAGCCCAAAGTCTGGTTATCTACAATTTTCTATATAAAAAAAAAGGAAGCCTGTTTATTTGAAATTCAAATGTACACAAAAGATCGCGAAAATTAATAAAATTAATAACTTTTTCTACGGCTTCACCAATGGATATTTCAATGGGATTCGTTTTTCCTTCCACCTGTATATTTTGAGGCAAAAGATGAAGTTTAATATCTTTTACCTCATCAAAACGTGGATGATCCTTGTTATTTGGATCCACATAATGTTCAATTTCAGCCATCGTAAATTCTCTTTATATATATAAAAGATATAATATTAATTAAGGAAATGTAAGCAATAATAACAATAATAGGAACAATTTACTTACCTAACTCTTAAAAGACCAGATCTTGGGCTGATCTCGTTCCTAAAAGAACGACCAATTGATGCAGAAGCGAATGGCATCTTATCATTATTAAATTCAAGAAATCTTTTGAAATTGAGGAATTGACCTTGTGCAGTTTCGGGTCGAAGGTAACTATCATTAAAGATATAAAGAAATAATTAAAATACATATAATTAAAATATATAATTCAAAAAAAGAAATGTCAAAACAATATACGATAGGTTACCCTTTTAATTGCCCAGTAGGACCAATGTTGCTTTCAAACATTAAATTAAATTCAACAGGTTTAGACAAATCATTTCCAGTCTCGGGGTTTTTAATTGTGTATTTATCTATGATTTCTCCAAGTTCTGTACCGGTAAAGTTATCGATCTGATTTCAATTGACAATTAATTAATTTATTTTAAAAAAAAAATCATGATTTCTATAAAACAAAATGTTACCTTTGCTAATATATTTTCATATTCTGCTTTCGTATTCTCATCCAACTTTACTGCCTTAATCTTATTTTTCTTCTTTTTATCTTTACTCGCCACCACAATCGTTCCTTCAAGCTCCGCTGACCTGGCTTGTTGATCCTCGTTTAATCTTGTTTCTAAAACTGTTTCTACTAGATGGTCGGCACGAAAAATATCACCATTTTTGGTATCATTTACCATCCAATCTGTAAATTTGTCCACGTGACCGGATGTTTTTAGAACGGTTGCTGGCGTCATAATAGAACCGTCCATTTCAAGCATATCTTCTTCTAAAACAAAATGTCTACGCCATAAATCAAGGATATTAGCTTGTAGAGCACAACCTGGTGGACCATAGTCATAAAGACCCGCAACACCTTACAGAGAAAAATCGATAATTAATTTCTCTGAACAATTAACCCGTAAAATTTCTTGGGGGGAGGGGAAATATTTGATAATATTCTCTGAAAATTCTTACCTCCATAAATCTGAAAGGAGGGAGCAAAAAAAAAACGTTTTTTTATCACTTCTTCCAAAGTAGTACGGTTAAACGCGACCATATTGGTACAAAAGTTACGTTTAAAAGTAGGTTGGAATACAAATAATGAATAATTTGGACAGAATTTATTCTGGATATGAAACTTGCAATGACTTGTTTGCAAGACAATTGAACGAATAAAGTTTACCATCGATCTTTAAATATAAATTGAATATATCACCTCTTACATCACATCGATTATGCTGATGATTAAGAGAATCACGCTATCACATTGATAATTTTTTAATTTTCCGAATATTGATACGATTATCTCGAATAATGTTATCTATAGTTTCTCGTCTTTTCGCTTTTCCGATACAACAAGCCCTTCCCGCTCCTTCAAATTTGATCAAACCATACTTGCAAAAATTTCAAGTTCAACAAGTTCGTTATGTTACTAGACTTTGGACGCGTGGAAACGAGAAACCTCCACCACGAAAACCAAGGAACAAAACTGCAAGATATCGAGCAATGTTAAAAGTAATTTCATTAAGTGCACTTTGCATTTGATGATTTATTTATATTAATTTAGTTTATACATAGATATATTTTATTAATAATTTAGGCAAAACGTAAAAGATTACGAAAGTTCAAAACTCCTTAATAATATTAATTAATGCTTTTGTGTGGTGTTTCAGTAAATTTCAAATAAAATTGAATTTTTATTATGTTTTGTTATGTTTAAAAGGTGGCATGTAATCAAGTGACTAACAAGCGATTGATTTAATTTTAAAACAGGATTTATTAATGCTTTATGTGAGATGCTCGCTTGACCATCTAAATATACCATTGTAAATATAAATAATGTTAGTTATTCCAAATAATGGATCGAAATTTATTCAGTGAATCATACCTCTCGAGCCCATCGGGAAACTTCTCTCGTTCCATTTGGCAAAGACCGATTATTTCGTCCTTCTTTCAGTACTTGTGAAACAAACTCCGATTGGAACCATTGTTGTAATTGACCACTTTGAAATGCTTCTGCCAAATCACTAAAATCAATAAAATTTATAAAATTTAGATTTATGTTTTGTGCCAAAAATGAAAATAATGAAAATGAAAATATTATTTGACCCGATAAGTCCAATCATGCTACGAATGATCATCTCAGTCTTTTCGTGGTCATTCCAAGTCATATTAAGAAAATTGAAGATTTGTTCAATATATCGCAGAAGTAATTCGGCTGAAACATAAAATATAAACATATTAACCTATAATTAAATAATAATAATAATAAAGAAATAAACGATAATATATTTACAAACCTTTTTCACCAGTTTTCAGACCCTGTACAATACCAACATATGCTTCTAGTATACCTTCTCTTAATGCGATAACGTAATCTATCATATCATAACTTGTCTGAAACCCAAATAAATCAACTAATTATTATAAAGAATAATAATTCATACAAATGGAGATCAATATAAAATAATACTTACGCCTTCCGAAGCACGCATTGTGCTAGCCTGTGCAAGAACCATCATAACTACTTCCAAATATACTTCGAATCTTCCACTTATAGCAAGCGCGATATCTCCAAAGCATGAAAGAATTGCAGGTTTGACATTACGATTTAATACAGGACTCTAAGATACATTCAAAATAAATTATAAACTACCAAATTTAATTAAGAGAATTCAATTAAATTAAAAATTTAATTACTAAGCTTTAAACTCGAACCTGAAGATTTTGTAATAAGACATTCATAAATGTATCACAATATGGCAAGGATTGTTCTTGAAGTGCCCGACATATATCACCGATTAATCCAACAGCAATTGAACAAAGCTGATATTCCTCATGATTTGACAATGCAGCATAAAGGAATGGGGCAAATGCTTCAAGATATCTAACGAAATCTCCTTCAACAGCTGAAAGTGAAAAAAAAAAGTGAAAAGAAAAATAAAAATAAATAGCAAATATTAATCAAAACATTAAAATTTTTTCATGAATGAATGATTAAACGTGGATAGGAAAATAGAATTACCAGTAGTGATCGCCCCCACAGCCAAAAATCCATCTTCAAGAGTTGTCGAATGTTTTGTCGCTGTAGAAAACAAGGACAATAAAGTTGTCATTATGCGATCGGCGAAAGGAACAACCTCCGATCTTAGTTTACGTATAATACTCTAGAATATTTAATTTAAAATTGGTGAAAATCTCAGAAAAAATATACATACATATACATATATATACATACATATATATATATATATAGTCATTACCGTTAAAACACTACAAAGGTTCGATTGAAGTTCGGAATGAGCCATTCGCTCGTCGGTTCCAATTATTTGATTCTAGTTTCAAGAGATTATTAGAATATCTTCCTTTTTTTTTTCGAGAAATAGGCATTGTTTGTATTAATACCTGAGCCTGAATTGTGGAATCAAGCCTATCAATAATAGTAATAGTCAATTTTTGAATAGTTGGATAGGAATCCTAGTGTACAAAAATATATTTTATGAATGCGAGACGATAATAATAATAATAATAATAATAAAAACTGTTTAACAACTAGAATTATACAAATAAAGATAAATACTAAAATTTTGAACATATAAAAATACATAGAAATTGTAGTAGTTGAATTATTGATATTTACCAGTGCGGCGCCTTGTACTAAAATGGAAATACACTCGTAAGAAGAAGTTCGTGCATTAGATTCATTGGTTGGCCTTTAATAAAACAATAAGCAAATACCAATAATGACAATAATAATTATAAAGGAACATACATTGTAAAAAATTTAATAAATTTGGAAAAAATCATAAACATCATGATTAAATTATTAATACCTTTCAGTAGTTTCTAAAAGGGCAGTAACAATACCCTCAAAGTAAGGAGACAGAGGGTAAGTTGATGCAGGTGTTTCTTTACCACCATATTGGTCAGACAAACTCATCAAAGCCTATGTAAAGTCATTTAGTCAATTATTGAAATCGATGACACTGAAATTATTACAAAAAATTATAAATACAATGGTCAATTACCCAACAACAATTGGAAACAATGCGCGGAGAATCTTTCAATCCGAATACCAATGCAGTTATAAGTGGATTAAGGTGAATATCAGGTTTGATACATTCAATCAGCAATTCCGAAACACGACCAAGAGTCCAAGCTGTAGTATCTTTTACTTGGGGCGATGGATCGCGCATCATTTCTATCAATACAGGCAGAGCTTGATTTACCAAGTTTGCAAGTAATTTATGTTCAGGTCCTTCTAAAATAGATCCAAAGGCCATAACAGCTGCCTCTCTGAATCTCCAATCGCTGTGACGGATGTGATTTTCTACAAATGGAATTACTGGCGCGACGACAGCATCTTCGACACATTGTGCCAATAAAGAAAGGCAGGTACCAGCGGCCATTGAGACATTCCAATCATCTTCATCTGCATCCTCATCCTAATAAACGATAATTTTTGAGTTTTTGTTGGATTAAATATAATCTTTTAATTTATGTTAATTTTATAAAACATCTCTACATACTTGTTTTGTGAGAAGCCAGAGTAAAACGGGTAATATTTCCGGTAAAGCTGCTTTGGCAAAATTATGGCTCAACCTGTCGGGTTGTTCCCCTGATTCTTGTGCCTTATTTATAAAAATCAATACATGATTTTTCTTTCTCAATTAAAGATGATCTAATTAAGAAAAATGCATCTTTAATTCTTACTTCCACGGCTTCTGTCATTAATTCAAGTTCCTCATCACAAACTGTCGACCAAAATTCGACGGCTTGTAATGCCACTCTCTCATCTTCATGTTTCATACCGAGAACTGTTAACTTTAATTATGGAATAGCGAATTTATTAAATTTAAACAATTAGACAAGAATCGATATATATATTAAAACCAAAAAAAGATACACAAGACATTAACATTAAAGTTGACTTACACCGAATAAGGCCTTTTCCATATAAAATCGCATCTTGTCATAATAGATTTGCATGATTCTGACCAGACATTCAAAAGCGGCAACCTGAACATTAACATCGGAACTTTGTGTGGCTTCACAAACAACTTGCATAATGTAATTTCGCTCGCCCTAATAAATTAAAAATTGAAATTAAAATTTAAAATTAAAATTTAACATATTTCTAACATTCATAATATTCTATAAAACGTTACCTCTCGTTCGAAATTTTCACGAATAAATTCGAGTGCATTGTATAAAGCATTAATTGCAGCTTTTCTAACTTCTTGACTTTAAATTCATAAATTAATTTTTTTTTTTTTTTAAAAAAAAAAAAAAAAAAAAAAAATTTTAAAAAAAATTTNTAAATTTAAACAATTAGACAAGAATCGATATATATATTAAAACCAAAAAAAGATACACAAGACATTAACATTAAAGTTGACTTACACCGAATAAGGCCTTTTCCATATAAAATCGCATCTTGTCATAATAGATTTGCATGATTCTGACCAGACATTCAAAAGCGGCAACCTGAACATTAACATCGGAACTTTGTGTGGCTTCACAAACAACTTGCATAATGTAATTTCGCTCGCCCTAATAAATTAAAAATTGAAATTAAAATTTAAAATTAAAATTTAACATATTTCTAACATTCATAATATTCTATAAAACGTTACCTCTCGTTCGAAATTTTCACGAATAAATTCGAGTGCATTGTATAAAGCATTAATTGCAGCTTTTCTAACTTCTTGACTTTAAATTCATAAATTAATTTTTTTTTTTTTTTAAAAAAAAAAAAAAAAAAGAAAGATTTTCATAAATAGTAAAAAATTACATATAAGAGCAAAACTTCAATTCATAAAATTTACTTAGGTTCCTCTTTCCGTGCTCCCGATACAACCGCAGTAAGGATTGCTCCTGATTGTGCAGCCAAAATTTCGGAAGGCTTAAAAAAACCAAATACTTAACTATTAAAATAGTGAATTGAATAATTATTACGAAAATAATTAAAAACAAAAAATTAATATCTTACAATTGCTTCACATACGAAACCAATAGTTATTAAAGTCGATATCTTGAGTGAATCTTTATCAGTTGTGGTAATATTTTCTAAAAGATGTTTCATTAGATCTGTCCATTGTCCTACAGGAAGTTCAATCGCTGAAATCGCACAAATAACCTAAAATAGTTAAAATATTTTAATGAATGTTGAGAAAAAAAAAGAAACCGATTACAATGAACTTAAATAATTAATCTAAATTAGTTACTTGAGCGGCGGTAGTGGTAACTCTTTGATCGGCAGCGTCCAAGGTCATCAAAACCTTTATTTATTAATTTAAAAAATAAAATAAACATAAGTTCATAGTTTAAAGTAAGATGACGGATCAACAATAAAAATGAGGCAGTAATTTATCACCTCTTGTTTAACTTGTTGCCTAGTTGCTTCATCCATAGTTATCCATCGTTGTGCAATTTCATTTCTTCTTGCAGCCTCCTGTAAAATAATAATAAATAGTAATGATAATAATAATAAATAAATAAATAAATAAATAAATAATAATAATAATAAAATAAAATAAAATAAATAAATAAATAAATTAATTAATTAATAATGATAACGATAAAATTTTTAAATAAACTTTACCGAAGAGACCAATGAATTTTTTATAGCCAATCCAGCGGCATTTCTAATATATGGTGCGGCATGTTCATTTCTTAGTTCCCTAGTGAGCATGGTCACATACGCCGGCTATTTTTTAAATAAGTGAGTCGACGCGTTATTACTTTTTTTTTTTTTTGATAAGAAAACATTTAAAATCTAAATGAAATCAACAATTTACATAATTTGTTTGTTGCGCTTGTTCGAGTTGGTTGGCAGCATCTTCACGAAGGTTTTGATCTATGAAAAAAAAAAGAATAATTGTACAAGTACGAAAGGTGAGTTATTAGATGCAAAACCGCAGTTTGTAAAGACTTTGAGATGGTGACGTGAATACAAGGCTTCAACGCAGAAAATTAACATACCACCAGAAAGTGTGTTGGCAAGAAGTTCACCAATGCTGAGCATCGTGAAGAATGCGACTATTTAATTGAAGGTTTTAAAAGTAGGGCAAAAAAGAAAATTGATAATAGTGACATTCAGAGTAGGATCTTGCAATCAAAAAAATCGGATCAACAAGTCTAATTATCACATAACGTGATTTCATTTAGATAATTAAAAAAAAAAAATTAGACTAATTAAAAATATAAAAATATAAAAAATTATTTTTTTCAACCAATCAATCACAATTCAGTATTTTCGGAATTACATAAATTAAATTTTTTTAAAGATTTCATCGAATTTTCATCGAATCCACCAAATTCTTATAGGTAAGGTTCTATCTCATTCAACTGTCACCCAACTATCAAGTCATTTATATTTAATTAATTTTATTATCTGTAAAAAAAAAAAATATAAAAAATTATTTTTTTCAACCAATCAATCACAATTCAGTATTTTCGGAATTACATAAATTAAATTTTTTTAAAGATTTCATCGAATTTTCATCGAATCTACCAAATTCTTATAGGTAAGGTTCTATCTCATTCAACTGTCACCCAACTATCAAGTCATTTATATTTAATTAATTTTATTATCTGTGAAAAAAAAAATATGATGAAATATTATATAGTAAACGATGAGAGCTAAGTGGAAAAAAAAGAGAACTCGACGTCTTAAACGCAAAAGAAGAAAGATGAGAGCTCGCTCCAAGGTAAAAAATATAATAATTTATTTATTTAAATAATATTTATTTATAAACTTGTAAATTTAATAAATTTTTAATAAATTTTTAATAAATTTTTAATAAATTTTTAATAAATTTTTAATAAATTTTTAATACATTTTAATTATTTAGTGAACTATGATCCTAACGTTAAACAGAGTCAACAGTTTCATTAGTTTCGTTGTTAACTTATATCAACTTGTATTATTTGGTCATTCAAATAAAAACTTCATAAATTTTAATATCAAATGTTTTGACTCTGAATTTATTTTTATTAATAAAAAATTTTATTCTTTAAATTAATTTATTTATTAATTTATTTATTTAATTTAATTCATTGTAACAAGTAAATATATACAGTTTATTAAAATTGAAAATAATAATAATAATAATAATAATAATAATAATAATAATAATAATAAAATAAAATAAATAAAATAAAATAAAATAAAATTAAAGATATAAAAAAAGATATTTACAAAAATTAAGGATTAAAGATTAAAAATTAAATATTAAAAAAAAAGTAAACGATTAAGTGAATTAAACATTAGGTATCAAGTTTTAAGAGTTTTCGCTATCGTTTCATAAAATAGTTTTTTGTCAGATAACTTATAAGAAGAATTTTGTCCAATAACATTTTTGATGCCTTCTAATTGAATCATGATAGTTTCTCCTTCATCTATGGAATTTGGTATAGAAACGTATCTTTCATAATCACCACCTGTCGATTCTAGTTTTAATACTTCTTCGTCATCATCTTGATTATTTAATGAATGATTCTTCATTTGAGAAATTGTAAAGTCATACCAATCAATGTCTTCCGAAATAAAATCTTTTGCTTGTGGTTTTTCTAAGTTTTTATTTTCAGTAATATTTCTTATTCTATTTTTTCCCCGACCAACTCCAGAATTGTCAAACCTTCCTGCTCCTCCTACTCCTCTCCCTACTCCCCTTCCTACTCCCCCTCCCCTTCCGCCTACTCCCCCTCCCCTTCCTCCTATTCCTCCTCCCCTTCCTCTTTGTTGTTGAAATCGATAACGTTGTCTTTCCAATTCCTGTGGATCCCTCATTGGATTAGATAAAGTTTCAAAATGTTGTCGTTCTTCAACTTCATCAACTTTATCGACTTTATCGTCAAATTGACCGGGTTCAACTTTTAATTTTTTGGGGGGTGGGTTTGCTTTTATTGGCACTGTTAAGGAAAAGGTTTTACCACCCAGTTCAATTGTGCCACCACCACCACGCCCACGACCAGCTCCTAATGACGTATAAAATTTTAAATTCGGACCGAAACAAGTAGTAAAGTTATTATTTGTAGGTTGTCGGAAAGAACGAATCATTTTTCTCTATTAAAAAAAATTGTTTATAGCATAAATTTTTAGGTGGTTCACGTAACTTGAACGTAACTGGTGTTCGCTTATAATGAATCACATGCATATATTGGCCAGTTATTCAAAAAAAAAAAAATGAATTCATCAAATATTCAAAAGAATATTTAGCAATGGTAGATAACGATGACAACAATTGTGTTTTACTAGATAAATTTGCAATATTTGTGCAAATAGTTCTGGCTGCAATTGCATTATCAACTCTTATATATAAAAGGCATAGAGAACGACCACAAAGACCATTACGTATTTGGTATATATTAACTAAATCATAGTTCATATTATTTTCATAAATTTTTATTTTAAATCATATTATTTTATTTTTTTTTAAAAAAAAGGTTATACGATGTTAGTAAACAAGTTATTGGAGCATGCATGATGCATAGCTTAAACATTATTTTCTCTTATTTCTCGGGTTCTACTGCCAACACCAACCCTTGCGTGTGGTAACTTCTCTCTATATAACTTTATATTCGTAATTCTTTTATATAACATGTTATTGAGATTAAAATTAAATTATTATTATTATTATTATTATTATTATTATTATTATTATTATTATTATTATCATTATTTTTTAGGTATTTTCTTAACATATTTGTAGATTGTACATTAGGTGTTTTCATATTATATATCCTCCTTAATATTGTACAAATTTTATTAATTTCTGTGGGAATAAAAGGTAATTATTGATTTAATTGTTATTTTTTATAATTCTTTATTTTTTTTTTTATTATCATTAATTTGTTATTTTTTATATTTTATTTTTATAGGAGTGAAAAGTGGAGATTATGATCAACCACCTAGAGTGAGATGGTGGTTAATGCAAACAATAGTATTTGTTCTTTGTTTATTTATTATGAAATTAATCGTAATTTTAATCTTTCGAGTTATGCCATTTTTATTTAATGTTGGTAAATGGCTTATGGGATGGACTTTAAATGATAGAAAACTTCAAGTAGTATTTGTAATGTTGATTTTCCCCTTGATTATGAATATTGTACAATTTTGGCTTGTTGATCAAGTAATAAAAAAGAAACTGGAAAGGGTGAAGCTCGAAGGAACTGATAATTCTAGAGAAGATGAAATGTTTCTACGGGTAGATATAAGTGATGATGAATTAAATTATAATGAGAATCTATCTTCCAAAGGTAGTAACGTAAGTCTCTCCTCCACTTGCAATAGTTTTCCTCTTCTTAAAGGAACTTTCTCGAATAATGAAAACAATTTCAATTATAATGGATCAAGAGAAGAAGTTTACATTGAGTTGCACCCTTACGATTAGTTGAAAAATACATACAATACATATGGTATGTTTTTTTAAAAACAAAATTATTTTCTTCGTTTTGCATTCCATCGTAATTTCCATTACAATTTTTAGATAAAGGTTAGATAAAAGGTTACATTTATTAGATTTGTCATGTAGTATATTATCATATTTTAATGTTATAAAAGTGGTAAAAATTTTCAAATAACAGGTTATTTCCAAATTTCTTAGTTGATACAATTTTACTATTTTGAATATTTTAAATGTTTTAAATGTTTTTCAGTGTTTCTCGACTTTACATCAGAGAAATTTGTATTGTTATCAAAAATGGAAGTAAAGAAATTAACGTATGATAAAAATTGGTAATAATCTGCACCAGTTAATTGATAGTCATACAAATTTCCGGAAAAATTATAATAAACAAAAAATTATAGTTAACGTTTGTTTTATTTATTGAAGATTATTTTGAAAAAAAATAATTAATTAATTATCTATAAAAAATATATCCGTAACCATTCTAATTTTTTGTTTAATTATAGCAACATTTTGAGAAGAATTATTAACTTGTATTGTGTGGTGTAATTGACACAGGTCAAAATATTACCTATCTAGCACCTATTTGCTACCAGACCAGATAGGGTGTAGAAGGCGATATATTGATGTAAAATGTTTTTTATACTCGCTTGTGGACGAATCATCTTTGAAAGCACTGTGATTGAAGTTAATACAAAATCCCATATGTTGCTCCATCGTGATCCGCCAACGATTATGAATTATAGTTCGCGAAACATGGGTGTCATTTTTTCATCTCGATTAGATAGATATCGATCAAGTTCATTTTTGAAAATATTAAAAATGGTCGATTTTAGGTCGATTTCTAGTTAATACAATGTATTCTTTGACATCCAGTGAACAGTGAAGGCATAAAGAAGATAAAATAAAATCATTATAAGAATTTTTATTTGAATTTTATTAGTACATTTACAAATTAATATTTAGTTCAAATCGGAATGAGAAAAAATCCATTGTTATCAAATGTTTGTTCAATCACGTTCAAACCGATATTGGAAAGAATTCCGTACAACCCTAAAAATATACCAGATTATTAACTAATCATATGAATCAAATCGAATTAAATTTTTTAAAAAACCAATTAGTTAAACGTACCATATAAAACACACACCAGCTTCCCATTCGCTTTGTAAAAAATAAATATTATCAAATTTTGCAAGAAATGAAAACTTTCTTTTTTTTTTTTGAACATAAAAATACTTACCCTAGTACGTGAACGTAAAACCTCACAAACTCTGGGTTTCCCCCAGATTTGATTTCCTTGTTGATTAATGTAAAAACGTTGTTTTGATCCAACATATTCACCTAATATAAGAAATAATGTAGTATCGGGCATGTATGTCCAGGTCATCTTTAATGCTGGTTTAGTAATAGTTGAAGAAAAGGCAGACATTGGATTGGTAGGACGAACAGTTTCTACTGAATTAGTTATCTATGAAAATAAAACAATGAAATGAATCTAT
>PQFF01000266.1:139354-152611 GCA_003547095.1 Diversispora epigaea | reverse complement strand
AAAAAAAAAAAAAAAAAAGAAAGATGCGTGCGTAAGAAAAACAATTAATGACAAGAAAATAATTATTACATTATTTTAAACCTTTTTCATCTGCATATCCCCCTAAAATCGGTAAGAATAATGGAGCGATGGAGTCCAATACTATTAACTTCAAATTGAAATAAAAAGCATCCTCCGACTAATAATAATAAATTAAAACAAATAGTTAAAGGTTTCTTTTACATCCATGTAATATATATTAGAATTCATATATTTTACCTTTCTTTGAAGTTCTTGTCTCAAATCTTCAATGACAGAAAATACAGCAAAGATATCTGAACCATTTTTAGGAAGTCTTATTCTTTGAAAAATGTCTTCAGCATTCTACATAAAACAAATTATATCATTATTCATCATCATTATCATTATCATCATCATTATTCTGTGAATAGAATATATATAATTTTTTAGCGACTTTCCATTCCTTGATCTCTCGCATCTATAAATCGATCACTTTCTTGAAAGAGATTAAGCATTGCCTCAGGTGAAAATGAATTCAATGTATCAATATAAAATACAGTATTGTTTGAACTTGAACATGTGGTCATAAGAGTTGCAGCGTAACACAGCTAGCATGTTGAAAGATTTAATAATTTTAATAATTTTAATAATTTTAACAATTTTAAAATTATTTTAATTATTAATTTCGAACCCGTGTTTTTCCTGCAGTAGACTCTCCACAGATTTCTGTGATATCACCAGGGTGCAAACCTCCGGATAGTAAATCATCAATTCTATTGGAAAATAGAAGATTAACCAAGTAAGAATTTCATTTGAACAATATTTTTATCAAATAAAAATAATGCATATTTTGTTCACCCTGAACATCCAATAGAAATCAAATCTTCCTGACGCGTATTTAACTCATCTAACAATTGAATACCACGTTTCGGTTTGACCTTATTTGACTCTATAACTTGATGTCGTAATTTTTCAAAAATCTATACTTTTTTTGATGGGTGATAATTTTTTTTCTGATAAATAACAAATATTTTAACATAACGAAAGAAGTTTTTCTAGCTTTCCTATACTTACTTCCATCGAAATTTCATGCTTTTTACAATATTCTTCAACATTTACTTCACCAAATAGAATCTTTGCCTCTTTTCCCATCAATTTATCAATTTTTATATATCATGTTACTTCATGTTATTTTTTATATATTAAGTCAACATAAATTAGAGTTACCATCTGCAATTCTTTCAATTCTTTCCATCATTTATTGTTCCAAACTAAGCTAGTCAATGATTTACACTTTTACGTATTAAACTAAACTAAACTAGTCAACAATCTAAGCTTTTACTGTATAAGGTGAATCCATTGAGTTCACGTGTATTAACGCGTTGTCTATTGAGTTTCCAAATATGCACAATTTATTATTATAATTATTATACTTACATATTATTATTATTCACACTCACAATATTCCTCTTTTCATTAAAAAAAAATGGAAAGCGCTAAATTTAAAGAAGCTTTATTTTGTATTTGTAGACCTAAAAGATGTTGTTGTTGTATACCATTTCGAATTGGTTTATATATTTTATCAAGCATATTACTTGTAAGTTTCTTATTGTTACAAATATTACATTACGGTATTTAATAATAAACTGTTTTTATTTAAAAGTTTCTTGGAATATGGAGTTCTTTAGTATTATTTTCGGACGACGTTATAGGTTTATTATTATTATTATTATTATTATTATTATTATTATTATTATTATTTCTAATATATATAATTATATAAATTTCTAAATTTCATTTTTTTTTCTCTTTATCACAAAAATTAGCATATAATCATATACCAAAAGGAGTAAGGATAGTAATGGGAATAGTTTACCTTTTATTAATACCCGTAGCAATATTTGGATATTGTATTTCAAGATCAAGTGAAGTATGTTTTTTCAAATAAGAATATTCTGAAAAAAAAATAAACATTTTTTTCTTTAATTATTTTTATTTTTATTTTTTACTTTAATATAAAGAAATATCAAATATTATTCCAAAGATTTTCGAAAATATTTTGGGTGGCCGTATTAATTATTGTACTTTTAACATTGATACAATTAATTCATTCTTTTATCCGACGTAAAGATTTAATTCAAATATGTGAAGATGATTATAATAATGGAATTAATAATATTTTTTATATTATGACTAATAATACTGATGGATTTTTGGTTAGTGAAACTTGTCAACATGCAGTGGATTTTTCTTTAGCTTTGATTTTATTTGATTTTATAGTTTTGAAATTTTGCTTATGGGTAAATATTTATTATTATTTATTATTTTTAATTATTATTATTATTTATTATTTTTAATTATTATTATTATTTATTATTTTTAATTATTATTGTTATTATTTTATTTTATTTTTTTTTTGGTAGATTTATTTTGGAATAATAGTAGAATTGCACAGTAAATTATCATCCAAAAAAGATGACCCTGATAGTAATGATCGTGAAAGTATAAAATCTGATTAATAAATCATAAAAATGAATAAATAATTTAATATATTTAATATTTAATATTTAATATTTAATATTTAATAAAATTAATAAAATTTAAAATTTAATACTTTTAAATGTATCTAAGATCAATGCTGTATCACAAGATTATACAAATCCAAGTATTACATCTTTGTAATTCCATAAATCATGTGTATAATCAACTAACACACATATCTCGAAAGCCTTGATTCAATTTAATTTATTCTCAACTATAATTTCACACCTTTCCCGAGAAAAAAAATGTCAGAATATTTATTCAAAGCAGCAGCTTTTGCACAAAATGCGGCGAAGCTTTCTAAGAAAGTGTCTGAAGGTATTGTCGAAAATGCACGTGAATTTGGGTTAGAAGCCACTTCTTCGGGTCATTATTTTGATACTTCGGAAGAAAAAATGCGTGATATCAAAAGGCAACTAGACTCGAGACATGATCGAGAGAAAATGGATGGTTTAAAAAGACTGATCGCGGTAAGTTAAAAACCATTTTTTTTTTATGAAACATCAATTATTTCATATATTAATTCATTCAATAATTCATTAATAATTTATTAACATGTCATTAAGTAATTTAATTAATCATTTAATTAATCATTTAATTAATAATTCAATTAATAATACATAAATAATTCATTAAATAATTCATTAAATAATTCATTAAATAATTCAATTAACAATTCATTAAATAATTCAATTAATCAATTTATTAAATAATTCAATTAATCAATTTTAGATGATATCGAAAGGTCGTGATGTTTCGGAATTTTTTCCCGATGTTGTTAAAAATGTAGCTTCTCAAAATCTTGAAATTCGAAAACTTGTTTACATATATTTATTGCGATATGCCGAACAAGAACCTGATCTTGCATTACTGTCAATAAACACGTTTCAGAGAGACTTAGCAGATCAAAATCAATTAATAAGAGCAATGGCTTTACGAGTGATGTCTGGTATTCGAAATCATGTTATTAGCCCAATAGTATTATTAGCTATAAAAAAATGTGTTACCGATTCGTCAGCGTACGTAAGAAAGACTGCAGCACATGCCATTCCAAAATGTTATAGGTAAAAGTAAAACGTCAATTCTCTGATTCTGATTTCAATTCTCTATATGTATTTCAACAATTCAATTACTAATTTATTATTTAATTATTTAATTATTTAATTATTTAATTATTTAATTATTTAATTATTTAATTATTTAATTATTCAATTTATTGATTTTTTAGCCTTGACCCATCACAAAAAGATGCTTTGGTTGATATCATAACAACTCTTCTCAATGATAATTCATCTTTCACAATTGGTAGCGTCATAATGGCATTTAATGAAGTATGCCCTGATAGATTTGATTTAATACATCCACACTATCGGAAACTTTGTAAGATGTTAATCGATGCAGATGAATGGGGACAGATAGCTATTATAGGCCTTCTTCTACGATACGCAAGGTATTATCGATTTCTGAATTTTATATAGATCATAATATATATATATGTATTTATTTATTTATTTATTTATTTATTTATTTAAATTATTTGTATTATTTACTTATTTATTTATTTATTCATTATTTGTTTATTTATTTATTTATTATTTATGTATAGGACACAATTTTTAAATCCAATTCGAAATTCAAATGTAAGCTAGAAAAAAAAATTCATCAAATTCATGATATGTTCTGATGATAATAAAAAAAAAATAATATTTTTTACCATCATTTAGAGTCAACAATCTGGAAAGAAAAAATCCGAAGCATTTTATTCTGATGATGAAAATTCAGAAAAATCGGATGATACTTTTAACGATTCATTTATACTTGATTCCGATCATGAACTTTTATTACATTCAACTTTACCTTTATTACAAAGTAGGAATAGTGCAGTAAGTTGATTAAACGCTTTTTATTAATAACTTGAAATTAAGTATTCTAAATAAAAAATAAAATACAATACTATTTTTTATAGGTAGTACTTGCAGTTGCTAAACTTTATTATCATTTGGCACCTTTAGAAGAAGCGTATAAATTAGGAAAGCCGCTAGTGAGATTGTTACATAGTCATAGAGAAAATCAATATGTTGTTCTAGCGAATATTGCTACAATGGCTATACAACGGCCGGTGTGTTAGTATGAAAAAAAATGATCTTTTTGGTTTTAATTACAATGTAATTTTAACGAGTCTAAATTTTCGAATCGAATCAAATAGTCTCTTTTCGAACCCCATTTGCAACAATTTTTCGTTAGATCAACAGATCCTGCGTTTATACGAAATCTGAAATTGGAAATTATGATATTAACCGCGACCGAAAATAATATAACAGGCTTGCTTAGAGAACTTCAGGTTTGTACATTTCTACTTATAAATACATTTCAATGATTTTAATTAATTCTTTTTTTAAAAAATTTAAAAAATTTAAAAAATTAAATAAAAAATTAAATAAAAAGGAATATGTAAAAAGTCCTAACAAAGAATTTGCAGCTGCTGCGATACAAGCCATTGGTCATTGTGCAATAGGAATGCCAGAGATGGCTGAAAGTTGTTTAAATGGGTTGATGAAATTGCTTTGGAGCAAAAACGGTAAATTATTTATCAAAATTATTTATCAAAATCATATATATCTTATATATCTCTGTTAAATTAATACTTACTTTCTTTTTTTTTTCTGATATAAAAATATTTTTTATAATTTCAGATGCGGTCGTTGCAGAATCCGTTGTAGTGATTAAAAGATTATTACAATTAAGACCTCAGGATAATGCGGATATGATAATACAATTAGCCAAAGCTTTAGATCAAATAACCGTTCCTATGGCACGTGCAAGTATATTTTGGTTGGTAGGCCAATATTCACAAAATCTTGAAAAAGTTGCACCAGATGTACTTAGAAAAGCCGCAAAAACTTTTACAACAGAAGCTGATGTAACAAAATTACAGATCATCAATCTTGGTGCAAAACTTATATCACTTCATCCCACAGATAATACGCTTATTCTTCTTTTCCAATATATACTTGATCTCGCGCGATATGATCTAAATTATGATATCAGAGATCGAGCAAGATTTTTCAGAGGTCTTATAGTAATAGATGTTAAAAAAGGAGACATGGATGAAAGTACAGAAACTTTGGTTGTTTCGCAATTTAATAATAATAATATAAATAATATTAATAATATTAATAATAATAACAATAATAATAATAATAATAATAATAATAATAATAATAATAATAATAATAATAATAATAATAATAATAATAATAATAACAATTACAATAATAATAATAATAATAATAATAATAATAATAATAATAATAATAATAATAATCATAATAATAATAATGATAATAATAGTAATGGTAATAATAATAATAGTAATAATGGTAATAATAGTAACAGTAATAATAATATTACAATTTTGATGGATAACTTGAAGAAAATACTTTTATGCGAAAAAGAAGCCCCTTCCGAAGAAAGTCCTTCTACAGGTGAATTAAAAAGTTACTACAATAAAATTACAATTTATTATTATAGTTGATTTATTGATTTAATAATAGCAATCCATTTTGGATTGTGGATTGTGGATTGTTTATAGGTCGAGATAGATTTACTATAGGGTCTATAGCCCTCGTCCTAAATCATTCCATTCCAGGATATGAGCCATTACCTGAATGGACAACAGAAAAGCCGGACGGGTCTCTACGAGATAATTTGGTAATAATAATAATTATTATAATATCTTTGATTATAATAAATGAAAAAAAAAATGAGGGTTAATTAACTATTTTTGAATTTAGGATGAAACGTGGAGTCATAATCGATCTATTAAAGGATTTGGGAGTGATACGATTGGAAGTTATGCGCCATCACCAACTTTTGATAAGCCATTTTCTGAAAAAAGGAATGATAATTATTATGATGACCTTAATCGATTTTATGAATCAGAAGAAACCTCTGAAGATGAAGAAAAAAATGAAACTACAGGTAAAAATATTTCTGTTTAATTATAATTAAATATATTAATTATATGTATATTTTATTAATTGGACTGAATAACTATAAAAAAAAATTTTTTCAACGAAATATTAATATTAGCCCTTCGTTATGACTCAATTGGAGATGAAACATCAGAAAGTGAAGAGGATGAAACAAGTGATGAGAATGGAGAGGATGAGGAAGATGAAGAAGGTGAGTCCGAAGAAGAAAGCTCTGAAGAAGAGGAGGAAGAAACTGATGATGATGATGATGAGGAGGAGGAGGATGATGATGATGATGATGATGAGGATGAGGAAGAAAACGATAACGAGGAAGAACTACTGAAAATTGAGAATTTACACGGAAAAGGAAATTATCGCAATGATGTTAAATGCTAACATTCTACCTATTTATTAGTATATAATATTATCTTCGCATTTTTATAAATTAGATAATTATATTTATTGCATTATTATTATTATAAAATCATTTAGATAAAATTTTTTTCGTTAGAGTTTATGAAACGTTGTGTTGTAAATTTATATTTTAAATTTGTAATATACATATACATAATATATCTATCAAGTATATAAAATTCTATTGATCTTTTTTTTTTATAAAAAATTTTGGCAAAAATTGAAATTAAATTATTGTAATTTAAAATAAAAGAAAAGAATAAATAACTATTCATAATTTTCCTCCTCTTCAATATCAGGTAAAGGAAAATTAAGAATAGCTGCTACACCAGTTAATTGATTGAGTTCTATAATAATAATAATAATAATAAAATAAATTTTATAAATTTAGTTAATAATTATTATTATATTATTTAAAAATTCTCGCTGAAAAGGATACTTACGTTCTCCAGAAACATGTAAACTGGAAAATAATAACACTTTTCCTCCCATTGAACGCACAGATTCAACAAGTCGAATATACTTTTTACGAGTAGAAATATCTGCAGCTCTTTAAAAATAATAATTATAAATTATAAATTACAAACAAATAAATAAATAAAATAAATAAATATAAATATATATATATATATATATATATATATTTGGTTATATACCTGAAAAGTTCATCTGAAACTAGTAAAGTTCCAACCGCACCTCTCTCTTCTGCTTTTTTGACATGATCCCAACCATAAAAAGCTTTATCCGGATTATCATTTAACATTTTATAGAATTTATCTAAGGCCACACTTTCTTGGGCATATTTGGTATTAGTTAATTGACTCTGTATAGTTGTATCTTGTAATACTTCTTGTAATGAATGTTTGTGACCAGATGAACAATGTATAAGAACAAATTTTGATTTGTTCTCTATTAATTGCCTAATATCTTGTTTCTAACAGATGTTCAATGAAAATATATATATATATATTTTTTAGGTTTTTATAATTAGATGACGGATAAAGGGCATAAATTATAAATACCACTGCCTCCGCGAAAATATACTCATGAAGTTGATCCTTATAAATTTATATAAATGAAAGATTAAATGATGATGATAATAATCAATAATAATTAATAATAATTAATAATAATAAATAATAATAAATTAATAATAAATTAATAAATTAATAATAATTAATAATAATAAATAATAATAATTAATAATAAATTAATAAATTAATAATAATTAATTAATAATAATTAAAATACCTTTACAAAACCAGGACTAGCCAAAATGATAACTTTAACAACTTCAAAGTTTACGTGACGCATAATTGCTTTCATGACTTGATCATAAAATTTTTGGAGACCCTTTATAATTAAATTGATTACTTTAATTACTCATTAAAAATTGATTACTTTAATTACTCATTAAAAATTGATTACTTTAATTACTCATTAAAATTTCACCAACCTTTTCATAATTCGTCACATTCCCTTTGCGCTTCCTAGGAATTGATTGTTCAACTCTTTGTCTTACAATTGTCATGCTGTGCGTAACCAAACATACATTAGCTAGACCTAAAAAATGAATCAAAAAATCAAATCAAATATTAAAAATAAATTAAAAAAATCAAATCAAATATTAAAAAAAATCAAATATTAAAAATAAAAGATGAACGTGACGAAGAATTACCTTCTTGGAGAACAACAGCAGCTACATCTGCTTGTTTTGTAATATCACAAGCTTCTTGAACTCTTTCAAGTGCAATAATGTCCCATTCATGTTTTAATAACGTAAAATTTCTATTCAATTCAAGATCAATTGTGTGATACACGCCCAACTAAATTTGATTAAAAAACATCAAATTACTATCTGAATTGTTAAATCTAAATATTTCAGAAAAAATATGTTAGAAATAGTGTCATACTTTAACATATTTATTTTCAACTACATTTCTCCCTCGAATTCTTAATATCCCTCCTTGTGGATCAAAATCTATTTTATCCACTGATATGGTTAAAGTAAGCCTTATTCGTTCTGAATCTACTGAACCAGTGGCACTTTCATTTTGAATGCGTCTAAAAATAATAAATTTAAAAATATAATTTTAAATAATAACATTATTTATTATTATTTATAATGATTTTAATTTATCCTTACCGTATTGTTGAAGCTTTGAGTTGATCTCCTATAGAAATAAGATTATAAACGTGCCACATGTCTTCTAATTCTTCGGGACAAAGGACCACAAAACCCTATAAACATTTTTAAATTTATTTAAATTTATTTTTATATCATTTAATTTCTTTTTTCATACCGAATGATCTCTTTCGATTCTCCTTTTGATTAATTTCATTTTTAAATTTGTTAAAGTTTTTATTTAGAAAATGATTTTGATTTTGATTTTTATTTTGTTTAGTAGATAGAATGCATAAACAATATTCAATATTTATCAATATCAGATATTTTATTTTAAAAATTGATTGCCTTTTTAATACTTAATGCTATTCGAAATTATTAATAAAATTATTATTAAATAAATAATATAAATAATAAAATTCTTTACATAAGGGCAAAAAAAGTATTATATATTGTAGAGATTGATATTTTAATAATTATTCAATATTAATCTTTGTACCGTGACGGTCAACTTTAGGTACAATAATTGATAAAATGCCATCTTTATAATTTGCTTTAACATTTTCTGGATCAATTCTACCGGGAAATTGAAAAGATCTTTGAAAATTACCCAAAACTCTTTCACTGGACCAATATACAGGAGATCTTTCCGAAACCTCACCAGTTGTTTGTTGTTGAACTACTGTTGTGGTACTTCCTTCGGTGGCACTTTCGTCGGTGGCCTTACCAGGAGTAGCACCACCCGCAGTATCAGGAGTAGCTTCAACTGTTCTTATATTATTATCACCTCGTTGTGTAAATTTTTCAATTTTTCCTTTTAAGACCAAAGTATTGTCATTGGTAAATTCTACTGATAAATCATCTTTTTTCATGCCGGGTACTTCAGCTTCAACCATGTAAGATTTATCGGTCTCACAAATATCTACCGAAGGACGAAAATATTCCGTGGATGTAAAGGAGGAAGGAAATCTGGTACTACTACGTAGGGCGGTGTTAAATAATGGATCTTCTAATAAGGAAAATGCTCTATTAAATTCTTGAGCGATAGAAGGAAAAACGCGATTGATGAGAGACATTATGATTTTGATTTTTGAATTTTGATTTTTGAATTTTGAATTTTCGTTAAATTCAATTTTACATTATATTTATATATTTTTCCAAACGTTTAAGGAATTTGCTAGAACTTTCGTCTAAATTACTCATCGTGATGTAAAGAAAATTGTAAACTTTTAGAATTTACCAGATGATTCGATATAATTTAAATATTTTTTTGGGGGATTTTTTTAACACGTCACGCCACACATGTCACGCCACACATATCACGCCATTTCCATGCGACCCATTACCGAATTACTGGTATTTTCTAGTTGATAGTTTAGCAAGCACAAAGCGTATATATTTTTCTTCCAAGAATGCAGAAAATATCTAATTCTCTAGACCAAGAAGAAAAAAAAGAACAACAAACACAAAGATTTAATAAAAATGCGTTATCGAGTTCCGCTACTATACCAACAATCAAAATTTTATTTCGTAACGATGAATTTTTGGTAGTTGATAAACTGTAGGTTATTAATTCTCTCTTTTTTTTTATAATAAGAAATAAATAAATGATAAAAATGTATAAATATAAAATTTTTGCAAGTTACGATGTAAGAATTGATGGAGATAGTTCAAAAGGACATACTGGTAATTAATATAAATACATTTTTTACGTAGAATATTAATTTAATTTAATAATAATATAATTTTAAATAATTTAAATAATAATATAATAATAATAATATAATTTAATAGTATTATCAATTCTTTATAACCAAGATCCAAATTTACCAAAACCATTACGAAATGTTCATCAACTTGATCATTCAACTTCAGGATGTTATTGTTTAGCATTAACAAAAAAAGCAGCGGGATTAGCTAGTGTTGCATTTTCTAAAAGAAAAGTTGAAAAACATTATTTGGCAATTGTAAGGGGATGGATGAAAGATGATAGGTAAATTCTGATAGTAATTAAATGAAAAAATAAATGTGTGAATAAATGTAAAATATAAGAGAGAAATATTAATTTAAATATATGAACACAATTTAACACATTTTAAAGTTATATAGTTGAACAGCCAATCGCTGAAGTTCCAAATAATCGATATCGAATGTGTATTGGATCAAAGAATAATCCTGGAAAGGTAAATTATTTATAATATTTTAAAATAAATATAATTTAAAGATTTTTAATAATTCGCTTTTTTTTTCCACAAAGTCCGCAAAAACAGAAATTAAAATAATTCGGAGGGGATATTTTTATCCTACTCGTCTTCCTCCTTCTTCTCCTTCTTCTCCTTCTTCTCAATTATTATCTACTCAATTGACTCAACTACATTCAAACAATAACAATTACAATAATAATAATAAACCTTTAAAAGTAACATTAATTAGTCTTCATCCAATTACTGGTAGAAGACATCAATTACGTTTACATTGTCACTATTTAGGTTATCCAATTGTTGGTGATTGGCATTATGAAAAGTTAACAATGGATTATACTGATACTTTTCGGATGATGTTACATGCTAAAAAATTGGTTATTCCTTTAGACAGGAAAGATAATAAGAAGAAGAATGATAATAATAGTGAAGATAATAATGATGATGATGATGATAATAATGATGATGATAATAATAATAAGAATAATAATAATAACAAGAATAATAATAATAACAAGAATAATAATAATAACAATAATAACAAAAATAACAATAATAATAATAATAATAGTGATAATGATAATGAAACAAAAAGTAAATTAAAAATATTACACATAGAATCTAATGATCCATTTTCTGAATTGGTATTTGATAATATTTTAGATCAATAAAAATTTAATTATAATAAATGTTTATTTTAGATTATAATAATTGGTAATAATTAATATATATATATCACAATTTGCCATATTCAATTATTTGGATCAATATTAAAAAAGGTATAATAATTTCTTTTATCTTTATTTTTTTTTTTATTAACTCTATTATTACCCATTATTACCCATTATTACCTATTATTACCTATTATTATCTATTACTATTATGTATTTGATTTTTTATGCGATTTGTAATAGTGGAAATTATGAAAGTAAATCAATTGGAAGTGATATGTTTATATTGATAGAATCGATGATTTTCATATCAATCAGTTATGATGAGCATAATGTAGTATCTTTTTGTGATATTTAGAGTGAGCGGTAGTGGTATTCATCCAAAAAATAAAATAAAATAAATAATGTTTGTGTTTATATTATTAATGTTTTTTAGATTTTCCTCCTCGACCACCACCTGCACTACCACTAATACCGCCCCCGCCCCCGCCGCCACCGCCACCACCACCACCACGTCCCCTGGTATTTCCTCCCCCACCTAAATAATAAAATAATTAAAAAAAGAAATTAATTAATTAATGATTTTAATGAAATAATAAAAAAAGGAAAAATAAATTAATTAATAATCGTAATAAGAAATGTTAAAAATAACATCAAATACTTCACCTCTCCCAGAATTCCCACCACCACCACTACGAGATCCTCCACCTAAATAATAAATTAATAATAAATTATAATAAACTAATAAATAAATTAATAAATAAAACAGATATATAATATTCTTACGTCCACGACCGCCACCACCGGTAGCTTGTCGTTGTCTAACTGCATCTTCTTTTACCATTTCGATAATCTACATAATTAATAATAATAATATAAAATTAATAATAATAATATAAAATCAATAATAATAATATAAAATCAATAATAATAATATAAAATCAATAATAATAATATAATAATAATGATAATAATATAATAATAATGATAATAATATAATAATAATGATAATAATATAATAATAATGATAATGATTAATAAATCTTTCAATAATTGTATTAAATCCAATAGATCATAAATTTACCTCATCCGGTACTCGAAGATATTTAATCTTAAAGAATAAAAAATTATTTTTTAAAAATTATTATCATCTTTATGTATACATAGAGTAAGTGTGAGCATGTATATAATTTTGATGTCTCACCGTATTCCCTCTAATATAACATTCTGGTAATCGCCAGAATCTATTACCTTCCTGAAATATAAAAATAAATAAATTCAATATAAAATAAATTAAAAAAAAAAAAAAAAAAAAAAAAAAAAAAAAAAAA
>PQFF01000266.1:111466-139203 GCA_003547095.1 Diversispora epigaea | reverse complement strand
AAAAAAAAAAAAAAAAAAAAGAAAGAAAGAAAACAACAGACATTTTGTCAATGAAATAAAATTCAATTTACCGGTGAAGTTTGTATAACTTCTCGCAAAGTTAAATTCATCCAGTTATCACAATTTACTAAATGTCCATTAAATGTTTCTCCGTTCTTTAATTCAACCAACTATCAAATATCAAATATAAATATAAAATCGCGCATTTTAAATAGATATTTATTATTAATATTCATTTTATTATTGAAAAGAATATATTTATTTCCTTTTATAACAAGGTATTAAATAATTATTTGAAAGTTACCATTGGATGTCCTTGAGCTGTGTTTAACAACGAAAGCGGTAACTACGTACATAAAAAAAATATATATACATATACATAAAAAATATACAATTCATTAATATTTTTATATTCATGTTCTAAGTTCTTGAAAACTTTTAATTTAGTATAATACCATTATTTATTATGGTTATTTATTATTATGGTTATTATATGATATACGTAAAGACGCGTTTTTTTGATTTTTCGCTTTTTTTTGTGGGTTGAACGAAGAAAGCATAAGCATAGTTGAAGTTACAAAATTGATCGACAAAGTTACACATGACTTCATCCTCCAAATTTGAAGTGATCGTTCATTCGTTACCAGATACAAAGTCAGGGTCTTGGTTAAAACGTTTCAAGCTTGAAATAGAAAAAAAAAAGCTTCTCTTAAGGTGAATCCGTTTTAATTATAGAAGGCTGGTAGGTTTGCATAGACTTCGGACGGCAGTAACTCTACCATCGTAAATCCTGAAATGAAAAATCGCTTCTCATTGCATAAAATCGATGTGAATTTAAAAATAATAATTCAACGCTAGAAACATGATTCAGCGAAACTTAAAATAAGAACTTTCGAATGGTATTAAGAATATAATTGATCCGAATCGAAGTATAAGTTTGAAACTGGTTTGAGGGCCTGAACTGGGCTCGCGAGCCTGAAATCAAGGCCTGACTCGGGCCGGTCGGGTCTGATGATAATATTTACGTAGACCGATACTATTTGCAACATAGTACAATGTAAAAGACAGTTAGACCTGGGCAATAAATTAACCTTTCTGGTGGTTAATAATGTTTTAACTAAATTTCTAGGTTAATTTAATTAATAAAATAAATTCTTCGGAAATTTACTATCAACTTGAACTAAAAAAAAATAATCTCTTTTTTGGACGACAAACGAATTTCTTGATATGACCTTTGAAAGTTTAGTTGTTACATTTTTATATTATTATAATTATCCTTGTTAGGTATAAAGTTTAAATAATAATCATTCGATATTTTCTAGAGTCAAAAGACAAAGAACATAATTTATAAGTAAAACTAAATAATTTATAAGTAAAACTAAATAATTTATAAATAAAACTAAATAATTTGTACAATTTGTAAATATAAAGTTGTGATGTTTTTTTTTTATATTCATTAACAATAATTTGATGCAAATGTGAAACATCTACACATCTACTTGCATGCTTGCATTATCTAATTTTTTCAATTCGTTCGAAAATCGATAGAAAATCGACAATACAGGGGAATATTTTCTTTTCCAATATTCGTCTATTTTTTTTTTTGATAATTTATATTATTGTTCCAATTTAGGTTCACTGAAAGATTTTTTCTTTTTCTTTTTCTTTTTTCATGTACATTGTAATTTTGCTATTTTTATTGAATAAATCAAATAAAACCAAAATAAAACCCAATAAGAATAAAATTTTACCTTAATTTAGAATAATATTAATTATCTTAATTATCTTATTAAACGTGGTTGGCATGAATGTTTCAAATTTCGTCCGAAAGTAATGGTAAGGTGATTTTGGACTTAATGCACCTCCTGAATTAATGATTAAAGTTTCACAAATACTTTTATAGTGATTAGCAATTAAATTAATTAAATTGTCGTTTCTTAATAAAAACAATATACATATATATATAAACATGATGCTCACAAAGCTCCCTTAAACTTTCTTTAGGTTGCTTTTTTCGTTCTTTTTATATTATTTTTCGATAGGCGCTGGGTCGCCATTTCACATTTCTTTTTATTTCATCCCTATTTTATTTTTTATTTTCATTTTTCATTTTCTATTTATTTCACCATTATACCGCGGACTTACAGTGTTTGTTTGCGCAATAACAAAGAGAGCAAGTTGACGCATAGCAAAATTCTTTCTTTTTATCTTGTCTGTATTAATTTTTACAATATTGTGCCCGTTTTTTATCCATCGAACTCGGTCGAATTTCCCACAACTATTTCATAAAGTTTAAATATTGATTATTTAAAATAATTTCGTTTCCTGGCTAGTACAGTAACGAAAAGAAATAACGAAAAAAAAAATAAAATAAAACAAATCATTTGCTGAAACTTTGGTTCTCACAACAGAAAAATAAATACAATATATATATATATATATCTATCTATATACACAACAAAAATTCATACATTTTCTACACACTATAACATTTATTTAAAACAAGCACTTCATGGCAAAGAGAAATAGATACCGAGCAATAAGTAAACCGATATTATTTTCCTTTGCTTTCTTTGAATTACTTCATCTGGTCACTGGTATATTAATCATCTCACTTGGAGTTATATGGCTTGCAACTTTGGAGGTCGATTTACGTGGTATAGTAATAACGAAAAATTTACTTATAGGTAAATATTCACCTTAATATTCTTTGCAATAGAATATTCCAAATCTTTTTACTATATTTGAAGAGATTATGAAGATTAATAATAATTTTCATCTTGTTTATTATAGGTGGTTTCGTAATTGGGGGATTAATTTTGTTATCATTTTTGATAGCTTTAGTAGGATTTAGTAGTCCATTGAAACGAAAAAAATGGTTAATAGCACATGGATTTATGATTATTTTAACTTCAACTGCTTTATTGGTTATGGGAGCAATCATTTGGTTTGAAACGTTATATGAATTAAAGCATTTTAATGAAGAATGGATTGGTTGGAGTTCTTCCGTGAGATCTAATTTTCAAGATCAGGTAAGATAATAAAAAAAAAAAAGAATATCGAAAATATTGAAAATGTTGAAATTTTTAATTAAAAATTATTATTTTTATTATTATTATTTTTATCAGTTGGATTGCTGCGGCTGGAAGAATTCAACTGATTTTGGCGAAATATCAAGAGCATGTCCGGAAGATATCGATCCAACCGATAAAAAAGGATGTCAAATACCTTTAATAAACGCAGCTGACAAAACATCTAGAAAATTATTTACATCATTATTCGGATTTATTTCCGTCAACGTATTTGCTTTACTGGCTACGATTGTATTAATACAAGCAAGAAATGTTGAAGAACGATATCGAAAGATTGATGGAAAACATCGCAGTCTTACTGATAATGCTCTTAAGAGACAATACGTTTAATAAATGAATGTACAGAAATAAATCCGAATAGTAAATAATGCACTTAATAATAATAATAATACATCCAAAAGATTTATCACAAAATACTTATAATTATCATTTCTTTTAATATTTGTACAAAAATTTTTTACTAAATAAATTTAATAATCTCATTTATTAAATAAAAATCTCGTTAGCACAAAAAAAAAAATTTCGTTTCATTTAATTAACCCGTGATACCACAAAAAACAGCTAATAAAAATAAAAAATTTGGGAATAGTTTCCAAAAATGGAAAATAATTTATCGAACGTTATTGTGTAACAGTATCCAATATCTAGGAAATACCTGAAGGAATACCAGGGTGAAATTGTTTCTTTTGAATGTTCCTTTCCCCTTGTGTTCGTCACTCTATTGCATTCTTTTTCACCATGAGAACCTAGTGATTTAAGAAATACTTTGAATGCCTTTATTTTATTTCACTGTTGACCTCTATATTATCCTTTATGTCCTCTATATCCTCTATATCCTTGATATATATCCTTTATATATAAATCCTTAATTTCTCATTTTTTTTGATAAATACTCACTAGTTATCACACGCGCGCATTTTCTCTATCTGCTATGATATTGAGTTCTTAAACCATAAATGTGGTAAAATTATAAAATATGTTTAACCAATGAATTACAGTACTTAATAATAAAAATTTTGGTCTCACTGTTGTCGACCCTGAGCGAGGCCTGTGTTACCTTTTTCCATTTGCTTGTAATACTTATTGGAACATATTATTCACAATTTTTTGTGGCCTTACGTTGTTACCTTTTCTTATATCCAAACGTCCTTGTTTCTTAATTCCTAACCCATACACTACACACTCTTAAGTGAGGAGAAACCAATATCTCTCTCTTTAACATCTTCCTAACAATCGTCGAAATCTTACTATTTAACCCTCACTTGTATTTTCACATATAAAACAAAATGTCCGACATTACCGACAGGATAGCTGCTGCACGTAAAGAGGCAGAAACGTTAAAAGAAAAAATTAAGATGAGAAAAGATACACTGGCTGACACTTCTCGTAAGTTTCTGGTGTATTATTACTCAAAAAGTCTTATTGAACAATACGTGCTCTTGGAGGGTCAAAATCTAGAAGATAAAAATCTAAGAGGATAAAACTTAAGAAGGGGTGATAGTAAACTTGCGATTAAGTTTAAAAAAGAAATCGATTGGAATAATTAATAAACATAATATAAATAATATCATAATAATGATATTGGGAAAACCATTTATCGAATATATATAAATATAGCAAAAAAAAAAAAAGAATAATAATAATATATATAACATTAAAATTTTTAAGAGTCAATTCATGGTTAATTATGATTAAATTCAAATTTTTAATATTCTTTATATTCATATTATTTCATATTCTAATTATTATTTCTAGTAAGGGTAATGGCAGCTGAAATTGAATCTCTACCAAGAGTCGTTATGAAAGTTCGTCGAACTCTTAAAGGACATCTTGCCAAAATCTATGCTATGNAAACCAATATCTCTCTCTTTAACATCTTCCTAACAATCGTCGAAATCTTACTATTTAACCCTCACTTGTATTTTCACATATAAAACAAAATGTCCGACATTACCGACAGGATAGCTGCTGCACGTAAAGAGGCAGAAACGTTAAAAGAAAAAATTAAGATGAGAAAAGATACACTGGCTGACACTTCTCGTAAGTTTCTGGTGTATTATTACTCAAAAAGTCTTATTGAACAATACGTGCTCTTGGAGGGTCAAAATCTAGAAGATAAAAATCTAAGAGGATAAAACTTAAGAAGGGGTGATAGTAAACTTGCGATTAAGTTTAAAAAAGAAATCGATTGGAATAATTAATAAACATAATATAAATAATATCATAATAATGATATTGGGAAAACCATTTATCGAATATATATAAATATAGCAAAAAAAAAAAAAGAATAATAATAATATATATAACATTAAAATTTTTAAGAGTCAATTCATGGTTAATTATGATTAAATTCAAATTTTTAATATTCTTTATATTCATATTATTTCATATTCTAATTATTATTTCTAGTAAGGGTAATGGCAGCTGAAATTGAATCTCTACCAAGAGTCGTTATGAAAGTTCGTCGAACTCTTAAAGGACATCTTGCCAAAATCTATGCTATGCATTGGGCTTCAGATAAACGTCATCTTGTCTCAGCTTCACAGGATGGTAAACTTATTGTTTGGGATGCACCTACTACAAATAAGGTTCATGCTATTCCTCTTAGATCTTCGTGGGTTATGACATGTGCCTATGCACCATCAGGAACATTTGTTGCTTGTGGTGGTTTGGATAATATTTGCTCAATTTATAACTTGAAAACTAAAGAAGGTTCAGTTAAGGTCGCTCGAGAATTGGGAGCTCATACAGGATATCTTTCCTGTTGTAGGTTTCTCAATGATCGACAAATTTTAACGTCTTCAGGGGATATGACATGTTTGCTTTGGGATATTGATGCAGGCATGAAACTTATGGAATTCACTGATCACACCGGTGATGTAATGAGGTAACAAATTTTATAATAATCTTTATAATATCTTTATAATATCTTTATAATATCTTTATAATATCTTTATAATATCTTTATAATATCCTTATAATATCTTTATAACATAATAATAATAAAGAATGTTTCAATATTAAATAATTAATTTTGTAGTTTATCTCTTGCTCCTAATCAACAAATCTTTGTTTCCGGTGCTTGTGATGCTACTGCTAAAGTTTGGGATATTCGAAATGGTCGCTGTGTACAAACCTTTACAGGTCACGAATCAGATATTAATGCTGTACAGTAAGTTATCTCATTATATTCATATATATATAGAACTTTTTCCATCTTGTCCCTCTCCCTTGTTCACTCTTATTCAAAGTTATTTAATTAAAGTAATACATAATTCATAGGTTTTTCCCAAATGGAGATGCATTTGGAACTGGTTCAGATGATGCATCTTGTAGATTATTTGATCTCCGGGCAGATCGAGAACTAAATCAATATACACATGATCACATTCTTTGTGGAATTACTTCAGTTGCATTTTCTATTTCAGGACGTCTTCTTTTTGCTGGTTATGATGACTTTAATTGTAATGTGTGGGATACTTTGAAGGGAGAACGAGTAGGAGTGTTGGCATCACATGATAATCGTGTTAGTTGTTTAGGAGTGTCAAGTGATGGTATGGCTTTGTGTACGGGAAGTTGGGATTCATTATTAAAGGTAAATTGGTGAATTTATTATATGCGTAATTTTATTTTATATATATATATATATTTTTAAATTTATTTATTGATTTTTTTTTTTCTATTGAAAATATAATTTATTTTCTGGTACAGGTTTGGGCTTAATAGTTAACAATCCCTTCTTTTAAAGTTCGCCATCCCATATTTTTTAAAAACAAACTTTATGTGACATTTACGCGCTTTATTTAATCTTAATTCATTAGCATCTTTACCATATACATAATGTAGTTTATGGTTTTCATTTATTTAATTACTTTTCTTTTGCTCGTTTTTTTTTTTCGTACGTTTAAATGTACAGATTTTTGTTTTACATTTGTAACAATTAATATTACAATATTTATTTATAGTACAATTTTTATTATATTTATTCTTTTCTTTTCAAAAAAAAAAAAGGAAACTCTTAAAGGGTTAATAGTGTATTGTATTTTTATGTATCAAGTAATCACCGAGTAACGTTTCTTTTTATTATTAGGGTTTAAAAAATTGTCAGAAGTCTCAATTTTTTATTTTCTTTATTTTTTCTTTAACACATTTAACATATTTATNAATTTATTATATGCGTAATTTTATTTTATATATATATATATATTTTTAAATTTATTTATTGATTTTTTTTTTTCTATTGAAAATATAATTTATTTTCTGGTACAGGTTTGGGCTTAATAGTTAACAATCCCTTCTTTTAAAGTTCGCCATCCCATATTTTTTAAAAACAAACTTTATGTGACATTTACGCGCTTTATTTAATCTTAATTCATTAGCATCTTTACCATATACATAATGTAGTTTATGGTTTTCATTTATTTAATTACTTTTCTTTTGCTCGTTTTTTTTTTTCGTACGTTTAAATGTACAGATTTTTGTTTTACATTTGTAACAATTAATATTACAATATTTATTTATAGTACAATTTTTATTATATTTATTCTTTTCTTTTCAAAAAAAAAAAAGGAAACTCTTAAAGGGTTAATAGTGTATTGTATTTTTATGTATCAAGTAATCACCGAGTAACGTTTCTTTTTATTATTAGGGTTTAAAAAATTGTCAGAAGTCTCAATTTTTTATTTTCTTTATTTTTTCTTTAACACATTTAACATATTTATTTTTATTTAATATTAAATGTTTAGTTATATAATATATACATATCTTATATGTTTTTTTTGGGCGAAAGGAAAGTTAAATTTTATTTTATTCTTAATAATATAAACCTCTGAACGTTTTGATCAGTACCTTTTTATTATATATATAATTATTTAATAGCAATTTTCCTAAAAATTTTTTTTAATAAATTATTGACAAAATATAATTACAATTAATAATAATAATTATAATACTGTAATTACAGTATATTGTTTTTTTTGTAATATATTTTTTTTAATTTTTTATTATGAAAATAAATTATAGACAAAAACTCGTTCTATCTATCAAATAAATCTATTATCAATGAATTATCAATTAATTATCAATGAATTATTATCAATGAATTATCAATGAATTATAAATTGGTAATTTACAAATAAAATCCAAAAAAGGAAATAAAGATAAATAATAATGAAATAAATAAATGATGTCAGATAGAAAAGAAATCCAAAATCTATTTATTCTATAATATCGACAAGAAAATGATAACTTTAATCAATAATTTTTTTTTAACTCCCAATTAGAAATAGGATCGGTTTGAGTAGAAACTTCATATCTACGAACGAATAAATGTGGATGAACTAATTTCATATTATATTCATTATAAACTTCACCAAAAATTGCTTGCTTATCTTTAATTAATGATTGAAATGATCTAACTAAGATTGAGAGCTATTTCAGGTGAAAGAAATAATATAATAATAAAAATAACATTAATTAATTTGTTTGTTTGTTTTAACAACAATAATATAATTAAATTAATTATTACTTACTTGAAATCCAATAAATCCTGCTATAGGAAGAAGATATATCCAATTGTCAATATTAAGATAATGAATAACTAAAACTTGTGCTGGAGAGTAATAACTAAGAAAAGGAATATGAAATTACATAAATTACATAAATTACATAAATTATTTTTAAATTATTCAACTTCTTACCAAAAAACATCTAGAAAAAAAACTGGAGGTTTCCACATTGTCAATACCCAAACATATTGACGTTCATCTTGTGGGTATGAAATTGAGAAAAATTTACGAAAAAATGAATATCTATCACGAAATAATTTTATTAGTACAATTATTTATAATATATAAATAAGAATATATAAAATAGATTATTATTAAATTTATAAATATTTATTTTGTGCAGTTTCTTACATCATATTTCCTAAGAATCCAGTTGCCCAGGGTGGAGGAATGCCGCCTAATTCTTGTAAATGTACATTAGAACTGTTTGGTCGGTTCTTTTAATAATAATAATTATTATTATTATAATGATAATAATAATAATAATAATAATGATAATAATAATAATAATAATAATTAAAGTTAAAATAATTAAATTGGAAATGTTTGTATTCCATAATTTTCTCTCGCTAATAAACTTACTTTGATATCGTGTTCAAACATATGATATTTTTTTGCGCTCATATATACATACATCGCATTTATAATACTTATTAAGAGTAAAGAGTATTCGAAATATTGTAACTGTCAAAAATATTAATGTATCATTTGTGTGTCATAATTTATGTTTATTTTGTTTAATGGTAGAACTTTAAAGTAAAGGAATAACTTTATAGAACTTACTTTAAAGACCAATGAAGAACGTGTAGGTTGAAAACCGGGATCATATTTGGTAGTATCTTCAAACCCTGAACCAAGTCTAAGAAATACTGACATTCCATTTAAACATATTGAAACTGGCCAACTATGGAAAGTATTAAAATTTGCTTATTCAAGAGTTTAAAAACATTTTATATTTCGAAATAATATAACTTTCATATAAATCGCGATGCAGGAAATATACACCTCACCTAAGGGAATGTTCAATGGCATCCCAATCTTTTAGTGCCCAATTTTCTTGAATTTCAGTAAGTTTGTCACCTGGCCAACTTTTAATACGTTCCCATAATGGCACAGTTCTTCGATACCTAGATCTTGGAATATTGGAAGTTGGCATTTGGTTATCAATAATATTATCAATATGGTTAATATGACGTAGATAAATTAAAGGGAAAACGCGTCTATTTACATGATCAACTTATCACGTGCATTAACAAAGATGAAAAAAAAATGTTAGGATGTTCATTGTCTTTATTGTGTCCATATTTTTATATTTTTAATATTTTTAATTAATGATTGGTTATTAATGATTGCTTGCAGTAACAATTAATGAATCATCACTATCTGTACTTGTCTAATTGCATTGTTAAAGTTGCTATGTATATCCCACTTCAAGTGAAGACAAATCTCTGTTTGTCTGACGTGATACTAAATACATGTTCCAAATCTTCATTCATGGATCTTTTGAGATTGGTTTAAAAGATGTTCACATGTTTTCGCATTTCTCTTAGAAAAGAGAATCAGATGACATTGAGAATGAGCTGCTGCGGTTATTGTTAATAACTGGAAAATTGATGCGTTGTACAAATTTTAACCCCACACAAGGAATATCTTTATTGAAAATCTTATATTTTATTGAAATTGATAATCAAGTTACACGGTTCCCTACTTTCGGAACCTTTAAACAATATAAACAATTTAATTTCGTTATAATATAATACAATAAATTAATAAATAAATTGAAATAAATAAATTATTATTATTATTATTATTATTATTGCATAGATTTATCGATAGCTTCATACAAATTTTCTGTTTCTGTTTCTTTTTCGGAGTATCCTTAAAGATAAAAATAAATAAATAATAATAATATAGTTAATAAAATATTATTTTATTAGATAAAAAGAGATTTTTCCTGAAGGCAAAAATAAATATATTTACCCCACTTCGATAATAATTCTACGAGGCCTTTTAAATGAATCCACCAGGCTTTCGTACTCTTTCGATTTTTAAAATCAGTATCTTTTAATAAATCATCCACGGGCTGAATAAAAATAAAAAAATAAAATAAAAAACATGAACCTATATACGCTATGTATATATATATATTTTGCAGAAAATAATTATATAAATAAATAATTAATTAATTATATAAATAAATATATCTATCTATCTTACTTTGCAAATAACCTTTTCCCCTTCAATTCCAATCACTGCGGCTGATTCCTTGGTATTTGTATATACTCTTGGTCGCACCGTTTGTTCAGTAGACATAGTCGGAAATGCATGTTGTTCTATAAAATATAAACATTTAAAAGCAAATCGAGTAGCACGTATGCGATCTACTGGGGAAGGGGCACCTCCTTGTTGAATGTGTCCCAAAATACAAGTACGAGAATCATATAATCCTCTTCCTTCAGTTTTAAAAATATTGGCTATAACTTCTGTCGTATAGGTATCAGAAACGCATTCATTCCTAATGAAATAAAAATAATAATGAAATAAAAAAAATCTAAAATATATACCAAAAAAAAAAAGGTATAAAATGATTAATGCTTACCTTAGAATTAAACGTCCAGAACTATTTCCTTTTTTATCTTCTTTATATCTACGTCTCAAATGATTAACATCACTTTGGAGAGTTTTAAGAGAAATTCCTTCTTCCGGAATATATGAACTAGTAGCTCCAGCCTAATATGAAATTATTGTTTTTATTAACAAACCCATCTTAAACAATTCGAAACAATTTAATTCATAATTTTTTATTATTACCGCAAGACCAGATAACACAGTTAAATAACCAGACTGCCCACCATGAAGTTCAACAACAAAAACTCGTCTTCTAGATGCGGATGCAGATTGTTTTAATGCATCACAATTATCTACTATAGCATTTAAACTTGTATCAGCGCCCAATGAAAAATCTGTACCCGGTACATTATTCGAAATGGTAGCTGGGATACAGATCATTGGTATACAAAAAGCAGGATACTTATCCCTTGCTTTATGTAATTTTATTAATGAATGATATGCTTCAAATCCACCAATAAAAAGTAAGGCATCAAATCTTTGCTTTTGCATTTGATATGCAACCATCCCCATATCAAAATCTGGTTCAGACCTATTTGTACCTAATTCTGAACCACCTTTAGATGACCACCCATTAACATCAATCCATGAAAGTTCATTAACATTTTCCTCTAAAAGACCATTAAACCCATTATAAATGGCAACAGGTGTATGACCACGATTAAGTGCGAAACGAACTGCTGTACGTGTTGCTGGATTCATTCCACCAGCTGGCGCTCCAATGTGTATAATACCAATTCGAAGGCGCTGTTACAAATAATATTATATATATAATGAAATGTCAAAAATTGATTTGAATAGAATTGTTAATAATAATAGTAATAATAATAGTAATAATAGTAATAATAGTAATAATAATAATAGTAATAATAATAGTAAGAATAGGAATAATAGTAGTCATAATAGTAATAATAATAGCAATAATAGTAATAATAGTAATAATAATAGTGATAATAGTAATAATAATAGTAATAATAATAATAATAATAATAATAATAATAAACCAAAGAAAAACTTATTGTTATAACCTGATATTCCGGTACTAGCATATCTTTATTATCCACAAAAGTTGTAGCTACGTATGCCTCATAATCTTCAGCAAATTCTGGGTCACGTAATTCTGTAGCACGTCTAAAGTCCTTCTTCGAAATTGCTACTTCTACTTGATGAGTCTATGGTAAAAAAACCAATTAGAAACATAAGATTTATTAAATTTTCAAAGAATAATTTGAATTAATTTTACCAATTCAACTGCTTCCATTAATGGTTGAAAAGTAATTTTATTTCCACGTAGACCAATCATTGGGGATGGCGTTTCTGGAGTTGCTTGAAGAATAGCATTAACAGCTTCAACGCCTTGAATTGTTGCCTTTAATATAATAAAAAAAAATAATGAGTCAAAGGCATTAAATAAATATTGCAAAACACTTTTTTTTTTTTAATTCTTACAAGATTTCTATCATATGCGCAAGGTCTACCCCCTCGTTGAATATGCCCTAAAGTTGTAACCCTAGTATCGAGTCCTATACCAGCCAATATATCCTTGATATAACTAGATTTTATAGGCTCGAGTTTTAGGTCGATAGCACCTTCGGCTACGATTATAATGGTTTTACGCTTCCCAAGTAAACGATGTTTCTTAATTACTCTACACATTTCTGATTCCCAATTTTCAGATGGTGGGCGTTCCGGAATAAAAACAAAATCGGCATCAGTACTATTAATCAAAAATACAAATTAATAAAATGATCAAAAAAAATTAATTATTATTATTAAGAATTTATAATTATAGATATCTAAATTTGTCATATGCAAAAAAAAAAATATACCTGATAGCAGCCATCAATGCCAACCAACCGCAATGTCGACCCATTACTTCAATTACAAAAGCACGAGAATGACTTGCCGCTGTGGAAGAAATGCAATCAACTGCTTCACAAATCCTATGTAATGATGTTACGGCACCTATAGTAATGTCCGTCGAGGTCATGTCATTATCAATTGAACCAACAATTCCTACAATATTCAAATTTTTATGGGGAGCAGCTTCTTCTGTTGTCAATTTTCCTAAAAAATAAAGTTTTTTTTTTTTTTTAAAAAAAAAAATCAATATGTTTACTTTTTAAAGAAGAATGATATTACTTAGAACATTACCATTATCAATCAATTCTTTTATAAGACCAGGCCACTCTTGTCTTAAGGTATCAGCTCCTGTTAAAGTACCATCACCACCACATACAATTAAAGCATCTATTCCATTCTTTACCAAATTTAATGCCGCACTTAATCTTCCACTACGTTGACGAAAAGATTTACAACGAGCAGNTTAATCAAAAATACAAATTAATAAAATGATCAAAAAAAATTAATTATTATTATTAAGAATTTATAATTATAGATATCTAAATTTGTCATATGCAAAAAAAAAAATATACCTGATAGCAGCCATCAATGCCAACCAACCGCAATGTCGACCCATTACTTCAATTACAAAAGCACGAGAATGACTTGCCGCTGTGGAAGAAATGCAATCAACTGCTTCACAAATCCTATGTAATGATGTTACGGCACCTATAGTAATGTCCGTCGAGGTCATGTCATTATCAATTGAACCAACAATTCCTACAATATTCAAATTTTTATGGGGAGCAGCTTCTTCTGTTGTCAATTTTCCTAAAAAATAAAGTTTTTTTTTTTTTTTAAAAAAAAAAATCAATATGTTTACTTTTTAAAGAAGAATGATATTACTTAGAACATTACCATTATCAATCAATTCTTTTATAAGACCAGGCCACTCTTGTCTTAAGGTATCAGCTCCTGTTAAAGTACCATCACCACCACATACAATTAAAGCATCTATTCCATTCTTTACCAAATTTAATGCCGCACTTAATCTTCCACTACGTTGACGAAAAGATTTACAACGAGCAGTTCCAATAAGAGTGCCACCCTAACAATATTATTTATTATTATTTTTTTATTATGTAAGTTGGAAATCTTTTAAGAATATAACCTTTTTTTTTCCCTTTCACTTACGATAGCAAGATATCCTCTAACGTCAGCCCATCCAAATTTCTTAATCATATCTCCACCAGAGACCAATCCTATATATGTGTGTGGGGAGGGAGAAAATATTAAAAGCATCTGTTTAGAAACTTTTCTTTTTTCATCATTGCGCAAATTTTTAAGAAAGATAAAGGGAAATTTATTACCTTCATAACCTTCGAAAATAGCATAAGCTTCACAACCTCGCGAAACCGCTACTCTCACAATCGATCTAACTGCAGCATTCATACCAGGTGCATCACCTCCACTTGTTAAAAAACCAATTCTTTTCTTATTGGATTTTAATGAGGGAAGAGTTAGATTAAAAGAGTTTGTAACTTTTGGAGATGTAGCATAAATAGTTTTACTAAAAGGCATTAGTTTATTGGTAAATACGATAAGATTATTTAATGGATCATGTGCATAGATTTCAGTGTGAATTAATTCATCTTGCGATGAATTCGATAAATCGGAACCAGGATATGTATATTTTTGAAAGGAAAAATTAAGTGATTTTAAGATTTCTTCCACTCCCTAATTTTTTTTAAAAAAAATTATATATATTTAAGAATTTTGAAAATAAATCTTTAGTATTTATTTTACATTACATTACTTACAGCAATATTCGCGGAAACTGAATTCATTAACGCGTGTTCAAGTCTCCAATCCTTTTCTTCTGGAAAAGGTGACTTTTTTGTCGCGTCAGGCGATAATACAATTTTCAAAGTAATATTCTGGACAGGTGACTTCCCAAACAAGTGGAGATAATTCACTAATCCTTCTGCAGACGTTGCGTTTGCATCCTGAGAAACCGTTTGAAAACCAAATGAACTATAAAATTTGATACACTGATCATATTCTTCAAAAGTTTTTGCTGTTAAAACTATATGCGACAATCCTTCGAGTAGGGACATGTTGACAACTTTTGACAACGAAAAAAGAAAGAGATAAAGCGGGTATTTTAATCATTCACATTGATAAAAAAAAATTACAACGGAAAAATAAAAGATTTTAGCATATCAGCTGATATTCATGTAAAATGTACCCGGGTCAATGTAATTAAATCTATGTTTTTTGTCCCTATATGGACTTTTATCCTACGCATCCTATATAAATAAAAAATTTTAAAGTAAACATCACATGATAGATAAAGTTATAAAAAGTCTATTAACAGAGAAAATATGCTCAATTAACAAAATGGAAAGAGATCAAGCGTTTGAGATTGAACAACTTGAAGAAGAGAAGGAACGTAATAATGAATCAGAAGAGATCTCACAAGAGGAGAATTCAAAAATTGAGTTTAAAGTTCCTGCACCCATAAATCGTAAATCCTTGTTTTTGATTGTAAACTTAAAATTTCACAGATTTCAATTAGATTTCAATCGGATCGTTAAAACAATAATATCATTTATTAGCTCAAACACGACCACAGTCACAACAGTCAATATCAACCACTTCTATTCCATATAAACAACCGGAATGGAGTAGTCAACCTAAAGATGATTTTGCATTAGAAGTTATCAAAAGTGGAATTAGTATAGAGATCGTGAATATTTCGTCCAAAGAATTTTTATTGCTTGGTAATGTGAAATATGCTATTATTTTAAAACTATATATATATTTTATATATATTCTATAGAGTTAACAGTTTCATTACTTTTGTTATTACATATATATTTATTTATTTATTTATTTTTATATACAAAATTCAGGACGATTGCCAATGTGTGATATTCCTATGGAACATCCTGTATCCTTATTAAATTTATTAAATTCATATAAAATCATAAAATAATTTAATCATTTCAATTTTGTTTAAAAAAAAATTACTTAACTTTTTAATATACGCATTTTAATTTAGTCCATTTCTAGATATCATGCAGTGATTCAATTTAATGATAAAGGTATGAATTACATTTTCATTATAATAATTTTAATAATTGCTTTTAGTATTTATAATTATTTATAATAATTTTAATAATTTAAATTCTAATTTTTATTTATTAAAAAAAGGACAAGTTTTCATATATGATTTGGAGAGTGCGCACGGAACTAAATTAAATAAACAACGGATATTACCTTTAAAATATATTAGACTTCGTGTAGGAGATCAAATAAAGTTTGGCGAAAGTACCAGAACATATGTTTTGTTGGGACCGGAAGAAGAGGAGGAATCACCATCACAACAACGACAACGACAAGAAGTACTTAAATCTGTTCCTCTAAAAAAACAACCAGACATCGCGGAAGTTACTTGGTATGTAAAATAAAATATTTTGAGTATTTAGTTTAGTTATTATAATTATTATTATTATTATTATTATTATTATTAAAATTATTTTAGGGGTATGGCAGAAGATGCAGAAGAAGAAGGTGAATTTGGTGATCTTACAGTCTCTGCAGCAAAAGAATCATGGAAGCGGGATGAAAATGCTTATTATTATAAAGATGCTAAAAAGGCTTTAAGAAATTGGTTTGAAGTGCGTGCTACTTTTTTTTAACACTCAAATAATGATATTTATAGAATTAAAGATAACATTGAAATAACTAAATATAATTATTAATATAATAATTTTTTAATCAAATTATCTAAAAGAATCGTGGTTATGATATGGAATTTGAAAATGAACAAGAAGGTCATACACGAACATTTACTGCTCGGTATATATATTTAATATATTAATATATATTTGATATATATTGGATATATTTAATATATATTTAATACATTAATTCCATTTAATTATTTAGCATTCAATTGCCAGATGTTGAAGATGCATATGGTCCGGTTTATGGAATAGGGAGTGGACCAAAAAAGAGGTATCATTATTATCATTTATTATCACTATTTTTCTTTAGAGAGAAAAATACAACACCCTTGGCGTACCTTGACATTCATTGACTAAATATTATTATTACTATTATTATTGTTATTATTATTATTATTATTATTATTATTATTACAGAGATGCCGAGAGACAAGCTGCTATTGATGCTTGTGAAAAATTAGACATGTTGGGTATTTTACGTGGAGCCCAAGATGAAATTTGTGTGTATTATTATAATATTATTTGTTTGTAAAAATAATTCTTTGTAAAAATAATTCTTTATTAGAAATTTATTAAATATGTTAATTTAAACTTGTTTAGTGGCAAGGAAAAAAAGACTTAAACATTTATTAGGAAATAACGAAGATGAAGATAACGATAGTTTCTATGATCGAACAGGACAAGGTAAAATTGAAATGCAATTATTTCAAATACTATTAAAAATATTATTTTATTTATAATCTATTCTCATGATATTGATAGCCGATCGAGTGAAATTAAAAAAGTCACAACAAACACCACAAAAGGTTGAAACATATGAATCATTGACAAAACAATATGACGAAAATGTATCACAAATTGATGAAATACAAATTAAATTATCAAATTTTAAAAAATCCGAAAAATCATCCGATTTACAAGACGAAATACAAGATGAGGATGCTTTAGAAAGTTATATGAAATCAATAAATAATGAAATAAAAGATGAATCAGAAGCGGATTTGCTAGCTAAATTGAAAGGATTATTAAATGTTTGTGGTGAAAATTGTCCGTTTATGCGATCTTTTTCTTAATTCTAAATTCTAAATATATTCATTTTTTTTTATTCTTAGCAAAAAGAGCGTCTTTCTCGGCTAATTAAAATCACAAAACCTCCCGAGTTCATGAAAAATAATAATTCATTTTCAATGAAGTCACATACAAACAGGTAAAGTATTATTTTTATTTGTAGATTTGGCAACTAGTTATTAGTATAACAATCAATTCTCCTTTTTTTTTTAGTCAAGAAGTCGAGAAAACAGAAGAAAATAAAACAAAAGAAAATGTATTATAATATATTTAAATAATATTGGACTTATGTTTTTATGTCTAACGTTTATTGTTTTTAATTGTTTTTATTGTTTTTCTAGGAATTATTCCAAATCAAAGATTACAAAAATTCAACAAAAATTGAGGAAATAGAAATATCAAAGTCATTGGATCATGAAGTTTTGGATAAAGAAACTACAATATTAGAGTCATCACCTGAACGTATTCCAAGTAAAAGAATTAATAATGTAGATGATATAGATGATGATATGGATGATAATAAATCTGAAAACATTGACAAGAAAAAGAAGAAAATAAAGTCAATGATACCAATGACACCAAAAGAATATGAAGAAAAACAAAGAAAAGCTATAGAATCAAATGAATTTGAAGTAGAGGATGCCACAACTTGGGAACCACCTCAAGGTCAAACAGGTATGAATTAAAAAAAAGAAAAAAATTTTTTTTTTATAAATTATGATAAATTATGATATTTCATTATCTTATTATCTTATTATCATAGGGGATGGGAGAACAACATTGAATGACAAATTTGGATATTAAAATAAATTATTTGTTTATCAGCACATTGATCTTGTATTCCCTATAAAAATGTCTTTGGTCAATTTATATATATATATATATATATTAAAAAAGATCATGGTAAAAAAGAATAATATACCATAGGGAAAAGAGTAATAAGAAAATGATAAGGAATAATAAAATTGGTACAATACAAAAAAGAAGAAATTAAAAAAAAAAAAGAAAAAGAAATTAAAAAAAAAAAGAAATTGAGCATAATTGCAGAGATATAGGTAATATTAAACTCTGTTCTGTGAAAGAAAGAAGAATTAAAAAAAAATAACAAAAAAAAATGATTTATCAGATNCAAAGAAAAGCTATAGAATCAAATGAATTTGAAGTAGAGGATGCCACAACTTGGGAACCACCTCAAGGTCAAACAGGTATGAATTAAAAAAAAGAAAAAAATTTTTTTTTTATAAATTATGATAAATTATGATATTTCATTATCTTATTATCTTATTATCATAGGGGATGGGAGAACAACATTGAATGACAAATTTGGATATTAAAATAAATTATTTGTTTATCAGCACATTGATCTTGTATTCCCTATAAAAATGTCTTTGGTCAATTTATATATATATATATATATATTAAAAAAGATCATGGTAAAAAAGAATAATATACCATAGGGAAAAGAGTAATAAGAAAATGATAAGGAATAATAAAATTGGTACAATACAAAAAAGAAGAAATTAAAAAAAAAAAAGAAAAAGAAATTAAAAAAAAAAAGAAATTGAGCATAATTGCAGAGATATAGGTAATATTAAACTCTGTTCTGTGAAAGAAAGAAGAATTAAAAAAAAATAACAAAAAAAAATGATTTATCAGATAAAAATTTAACAGATAATTAAATTGGGAATCTAATTAACTATTATAATCACTAACCGCATCTACCACATATAAAAGTTATATATATATATATATAAAAAGAGCAATAAAAGTGTTTGTCCCTCCTCCTCCAAAGTGTCCGAGTTCAGCAATTACAATTACTATTATTTTGTGGTGGACGATTCAAATCAAGTCTTCTATTCAATTCTCTTCCACGTGAGTTAGCAGCTAATTGATCAAGAGGCATTTTTCTCGCTTACAATTAACAAAGGTAGATAAATTAATTTTATGTAAAAATATAAGAAATCCAAAAAAAAAAAAAAACACACAAATTACTTGTAAAAAAAAAGAATAATCAATTAGACTACCTATTGATGTGAATAATTCATTAACATTCGTAGCTGTCTTAGCAGATGTTTCGAAAAATAAGAGACCTGTATCATCTGCGTAGGCTTTAGCTTCCTATAAAAAAATCAAAAAATAAATATAATATATATTTTTATATATTTACTTCAAATTCTTATAATTATAATTATTAGATATTAAAATTACTCATATTAAAATAAAATCATTTGACATACTTCAGTATCAATTACTCTACGTGCACTTAGATCACTCTTATTACCAGCAAGTGCAATAACAATATTTGGATCTGCTTGTCTTTGCAATTCTTTCACCCACGATTTGGCCTTTTCCAGGGAAGACTAAAGAAACGAGAAACACATCATCATTAATAGTCTGCCATTTGTGTTCATTTTATTTCTTGGAGAATAATAATAAAAATTACTTATTATTATTATAAAAGAGAAAGAGAATAAGAATAAAAAATAATACTAACGGCTTGAGTTATATCATAAACAACTACAGCACAATTTGCATTTCTGTAATACATCGGTGCCAAACTCTGTCTCGTGTAGAATATGATAAACAATCCTTAGTCAACCATTCGACACGTCACAGACACGTGTAATAGTAGAAAACATGTTTTTGAATTCATTGAATTCATTTCACCTTATAACGCTCTTGACCAGCCGTATCCCTATTTGAATAATATTATTATCAATTTATTTATTAAATTTATTTATTATTAATATTCTATATATATATATATATTATATATATATATCTATATATATAAAAGAAGAAAAAAACAAAATGTATATCTAAAGAATAATTTCACATACCAGATTTCAAATTTAACTGTTGTATTGTTATCCAAACCAATTGTTTGCGTCAAAAATGCAGCTAAAAAATCCCATGGAAAATAAATAAATAAAAAAATTAAATTAAATTATAATCATTATTATAATTGTAATTAATATCTGAGAAAAACAAAAAAAAAGAAAATTCATACCTCCGATAGTACTTTCTCTGTAATCATCAAATTGATCTTTGACAAAGCGCAATACCAAACTAATTTTGCATTTGACAAAATTTATGAACATAATGTAAAGAATGTTATTAACGATCTCTTTTCTTGTCAACTTTCAACTCTTTCAGCATCTATTGAAGCTTAAACTTGATCAACTAAATAAAATAAATAAATGAAATAAAAAAATAATTTGTTCTTCTTCGTTGTTAAACCAACCTTGATTTACCGACTGCTGATTCTCCTACATAAAAGTAATAAAAAAAATATTATCATTTATAAAGTAAATATAAAGTCAATAAATAATAAAAAAGATTTTTTATTTAAAAGAACCGTCACAAATATAAAGGGTAGATATAAAAGGGAACAGGGAAGCATCCAATGTATTCATGCGATCCTGTCAGACCGTCACTTGTGAAATGTTGACATACCTAATAAAACAAGTTTAAATTGATATAATCTTCCAGTTTGAGGGGTTTGTCTATTGCCTTGGTTCGACATTGTAGTTTAAAAGTAATAAAAGTAATAACTATTTTTTTAATGTGTCGGTTGTGTATTAGTGAAAGAGAAGATATTACTATAAGAGATAATAAGATAATATAAAAATAAAGATAAATTCTGCGGTATTTTATGTATTAATCTAACAATTTAACCGCGTCAAATGACTAAAATGACTATTTTAACAAAATACCAGTTATTAGTTATATCATGGTGGTACGAAGCATGCAAATTCCATTATATACTTGGCTGAAAATCTTTAATCTCAAATCTTTTTAACGGAAGTAGTTGCAAAAAAAAAAAAAAAAAAAAAAAAAAACCNACTTGATCAACTAAATAAAATAAATAAATGAAATAAAAAAATAATTTGTTCTTCTTCGTTGTTAAACCAACCTTGATTTACCGACTGCTGATTCTCCTACATAAAAGTAATAAAAAAAATATTATCATTTATAAAGTAAATATAAAGTCAATAAATAATAAAAAAGATTTTTTATTTAAAAGAACCGTCACAAATATAAAGGGTAGATATAAAAGGGAACAGGGAAGCATCCAATGTATTCATGCGATCCTGTCAGACCGTCACTTGTGAAATGTTGACATACCTAATAAAACAAGTTTAAATTGATATAATCTTCCAGTTTGAGGGGTTTGTCTATTGCCTTGGTTCGACATTGTAGTTTAAAAGTAATAAAAGTAATAACTATTTTTTTAATGTGTCGGTTGTGTATTAGTGAAAGAGAAGATATTACTATAAGAGATAATAAGATAATATAAAAATAAAGATAAATTCTGCGGTATTTTATGTATTAATCTAACAATTTAACCGCGTCAAATGACTAAAATGACTATTTTAACAAAATACCAGTTATTAGTTATATCATGGTGGTACGAAGCATGCAAATTCCATTATATACTTGGCTGAAAATCTTTAATCTCAAATCTTTTTAACGGAAGTAGTTGCAAAAAAAAAAAAAAAAACAAAAAAAAACCGAAGAGTATTCCAATTTTCCTTTGAAAAACATTTATCTTTTATTTCCTATTTTTTTTATCTTCTTTAGTTTCAAAGGGGATCTACTATTTCAAACAATCTTCTTTCTTATTTAATAAACCACCTTAATATATATTTTTGGTTTGCACAAAAATATTTACTCAAATAGACTTACAGTCTGCAGTTAAAAACCACGCCACTCTACGAAAAAAAACTTTCTTTTCCTCTCTCTCTTATTAATAATGTCGACTCCAATATCACCCTTTTATCGTCCTGGTGTATTTCCAGCTTTATCTTCCCGTCTTTTAATTAGTGCTTCACAGTCTCTTCGTTTGGCAATTCATTCACAACTTCTCCTTAGAAGTTTTTATAATGCTCCGTTATGTCTCACCGACTTACCACTAACTGCAACCAAAGGCTTTACTTATTTGATAGCGGCTTCGTGGCATCCAAAGAGAAAACGACACACAACGGTTAATACTATACCGAATGGCAGTGGTCACCGATGGTGGACAGAAAATAAAAAAGTAGGGAAGGTTGATGCCGGGGACGACGCTTTTTTCTATGTTGGAACAAATAATGGAGTTGCTTTAGGAGTTGCGGATGGAGTCGGTGGATGGTCTCAAGTAAAATATTTTAAAATATTTTTTTTTTTAGGTTTTTTGAGCTAAATTATCATTTTCCGTTTATTTTCTTTTTTTCGGATTCCCAAGGGTACTTTTGTTAATGTCAATTATTCTATTCTTTTTATTATTACCTTTTATAACCAATCATATTAATATAGATGGGCGTAGATCCTGCTAAATTCTCTTGGGCGTTGATGGATAATGCTGCAAACGTTGCAAAAGATTTTAGCGCATTTGATCGGCTTGCATTATTCAACGCTCCAAATAAACATGGAGATATATTAGATGCTAAGCAAATATTAAGCGGGGCATTTGATAATTTAATGAAAAGTGGAAAGGTTAAAGCAGGTTTGTTATTATTAGTTATCATTTCGCTATTTTTTTATTTCGCTATTTTTTTATTTCGTTATTTTTTTATTTCATTATTTTTTTATTTCGTTATTTTATTTCGTTATTTTATTTTTTTATTTCGTTATTTTATTTTTTTATTTCGTTATTTTATTAATTTATTTTATTAATTTATTTTTAATTTTTTTTAAATTTTTTTTTTTTAATTAACAGGAAGTTCAACGGCTTGCATTCTATCATTATCTAAAACTTCGGGTATTCTTAATGCAGCTACTTTAGGCGATTCAGCCTATCTTCTTATTCGTAATGGTCGACTTTTATACGAATCTCCTTCTCAACAACATTTCTTTAATTGTCCATATCAATTGACTGTTGTACCTGATCATTATCCAAATCAAAAACTCTATTTTAAAGACAAACCCAGTGATGCATATCAAGTTAGTCATCAACTTCAGGATGGTGATGTTCTTTTGTTAGCAACGGATGGATTCTTTGATAATGTATTTACTGAAGAAGCTGTCACTATAGTAAATACTGAGCTTCAAGATATTATGGGTCAGGATAAGAAATATTGGGGAAATGATTATGAAGAACTTAGAACACATGTGAGAAGACTATCTCGAAGATTAACAGATACTGCACGACGATATTCACTGGATCCTTTAAGAGTTAGTCCATTTTCACAAAGTGCAAAGAAAAGTGGCGAATTCCGTGCTGGCGGGTAAGACTTTTCTACATTTGGCATGATTTTAAATTTTTTAGGTTATTCAAATTATTAATTATTAATTTCTATTTTTTTTATACGTTATAATTACTTTTATTGAACAATTATAGTAAAGTAGATGATATCACGGTACTAGTTACGCTTGTTCAAGCAAATTAAAAAAAATAAAATTTTGTCACTTTAAAATTAAAATATATGTAATTTTCTTTCATCTTTTTTTCATTTTTATGTAATATTATTACATTGTGTAAAAGAAACAATATTAGAAATTTTGTTGTAAAGGAATTTTCTTGTAAAATTGTCGTGACCGGCGTCACATCCGACATTTATAACAGTCATAAAAAAATATAGAATTTTTTTTAAAAAATTTTATTTTGTTCTTGCATATAGTTTAATATAAACATCGGAATGTTTAGTAAACAATCAACGCACGATTATTCGATCTTCTACCTCCAAAAATGGATATTTATTTTCATTTAGAATGATACAGTACCGATTTTTTCCGTTAGATTATGTACCACGAATTATTTGTCATTTGAAATTTGAGTTTAAAGTTATGTGATAATTACCATTTATAACAACAAGAGATTTAAAGAAATCAATCTAACCCATCTAAATCATATCATAATGGGTTTTTTTTTTCATGTGATATAGATCGAAGTTTATAATGATTGTAAATTTTTAAGTAAGCCCCTTACTAATTTAGAAATCGAACCAGTTTTAAATATTTAGATATGAACGCCTTCTTTTTTTTACCTTTTTCCTTTTCACCTTAAATTATTTAAAAAGAAATTATTTGTCGAATAAAATTTTTCCCATACATCTAAATATATTTGAATGCATATGCACATTAAACAATTTATCAACATTGTAAGCTGTGGCCTGACAGTAATAAAGTTAAATAATGAGTTTACTTTTTTGAGCAACCCAAATAATGATTGATTGGTTCATTTTTTTGATGTGATCTCGTGATATAAGATATTATAGATATTATTGAACATTCCGTGAAACCAGATCTACGTAATTTCAGCGTTTATATTTTTTTCGTAATCCTTCCAGGAGTTTAGTGGTCAATGGATACAAAATCTTGGATATCTGTTCAGATACGCAGATATCCGGATATCAATTTTAGGTAATGGATAAGAAATTACGGATGTGTGGATATCTATGAATCCTTACAAATATTTGCAGATATCCGTTATCAGTGATAAGAAAGTGGAACATGAAGGCAAGACAGCTAGAAAACAAGAATAAAATTTTATTCTCTATTATCCAGATTTATTGGATAACGATCCGTATCCGCGGATTATCTATTTGCGTTACAAGCTTTTAAGGTTTTAAGGTTTTGAGGATTTAAAAGGATTGATAACGTGTTGGGAAACGTTCGTTGCAGTATTTGAATCCAAATACCAACCTACTTTTGATGCAGCACATCACAAAACTGAACGCGTCGGTTGAGTGTTAAACAGAAATGTTCGCTGTACCAAATTTTTATTTTGATTTTTTCTCATTAATATTATTAACATTTTATTACAAAGATAGGTCAATTGTATTTCTTTATTTATTAAAAAAAAAAAGGTTCAAATAAATGGTCAACCGAGATAGGGTAGATAGGGTAGGGCTGTATGCAAGTATGCAGGCTTTTACAATTCGAAGAAACCTTTTAATCTACTACAACACGACAGCCTTTATTATATATTTTATTTCTTTCTTTCCTTTTTTGCTCGCTTTTACTCATTAGTTTTGCATTTTTAGTTTATTTTGTTACAGTTNATAAAATTTTATTCTCTATTATCCAGATTTATTGGATAACGATCCGTATCCGCGGATTATCTATTTGCGTTACAAGCTTTTAAGGTTTTAAGGTTTTGAGGATTTAAAAGGATTGATAACGTGTTGGGAAACGTTCGTTGCAGTATTTGAATCCAAATACCAACCTACTTTTGATGCAGCACATCACAAAACTGAACGCGTCGGTTGAGTGTTAAACAGAAATGTTCGCTGTACCAAATTTTTATTTTGATTTTTTCTCATTAATATTATTAACATTTTATTACAAAGATAGGTCAATTGTATTTCTTTATTTATTAAAAAAAAAAAGGTTCAAATAAATGGTCAACCGAGATAGGGTAGATAGGGTAGGGCTGTATGCAAGTATGCAGGCTTTTACAATTCGAAGAAACCTTTTAATCTACTACAACACGACAGCCTTTATTATATATTTTATTTCTTTCTTTCCTTTTTTGCTCGCTTTTACTCATTAGTTTTGCATTTTTAGTTTATTTTGTTACAGTTGTTTCTCCGTTTTTAAATTAAAAATTAAAGTTAATTATACTGCTATTAATATCACATGTCACAATGCACACCATGTTCACTTTCACCACGTGATGCAATTGTTTGCACTACTGAAATCCGCATTATCAATATGATCTAAACTTTAAAACTTTTTTTTAAAGAGATTTTTATGAATTACCGCACAGATCAAGCGGATCAAACGGATCAAACTCAACCTTATTTTGTTCCTACAGTTCCACCACCTCCTTTACCTCCCTTACCACCTTCTGAGTGCCCTCCTCATCCATTACCGATTTCTTCACCCAATTTAACCACATCATTTATTGATCCTTCTTTCTCACCTGCAGATAACCCAAATAATCCCGAGATTAGCATTACCGATGATGATGATAATAGATCTAAACTTCGACTTGGTGAATCTGATGTGAAGAAGAAGAAAAAGAAGAGTGAGAAAGAAAAGGAGGTGGTGGAAGAAAAGGAGGAGGAGGAGGAAAAAGAAAAGGGAGAAAGGAAAAAAGAGGTGAAGGAAGAAGGAGGTGAAGGAGAGGAAGTTGATAATACAAGTAAACTTTCACAAACACAAAAAATGCTTCAACAATTATTAAAAGATCCTTTATTATCAGATTTAGCAAAATTAAATAGTGAAGGTAATATTAGTTTAGAAGAGGTGGATACATTAATTGCTTTGGAAACTGGAACTGCATTTGAAATTGAAATTGAACGGGATGGACTTGAACCATTTCGTAAGTTATTAATAAATTTATTAATTTATTTTAATGTCAATATAATTCACATACAACAACTATATTTTTTTATTAATTTTATAAAGTCTTGGTGGTTCGTCAAAATTCAACCATCGCTGATCTAAAAAAATTAATAAGACTGAATTTTGAACGGCAACAAAGAAAACAGAATATAGGACTTGGACGAATCAAAAAAAGTAGTTGGTACGCTTATATTTAATTTATAATACCAACCAACTTAATTAATAATTATTAATTATAAATAATCTAAACAGGAAATACGTTTGGAAAACTTATTGCTTAATGTTTGAAAATAAACGATTATTACAAGATAAAATGCCTTTACAAGAATATGGTATTCGTAGTGGAAATGTATTGAAATTTTCAAGGTTCATAGGAAAACAAAGAAAAGAAGTGAATAAAAAATAATGGTAAAAATTCTTTTTGAATTGGGGAGAGGATGGTTATTATTGGTTATATTGTTATGCTTATTATTATTATAATAATGATGATGATGTTCACTTTTTTTTTTTTTTTT
>PQFF01000266.1:84200-107774 GCA_003547095.1 Diversispora epigaea | reverse complement strand
TTTTTTTTTTTTTTTTTTTCTCTTTTTCTCGTTTTTTATAATTGCATTTATAAAATTAATTAATTAAGGTATATCGCGTGCAATATCGATTATTGAAATTCAAGATGGAATTAATTAGAAATTGCATTGAATATTTAGAATGGGCATTGATATTGAATATTCCTTTACAAAAAGATTCGGACCAGATCTCAATATTGGGGAATGATATAGATACTTTGTTTCTACAAAACATCGAAGGCCAGTATAATCAATTTTTGATTTCTGACTTGGTTCGGCAAATTTTTGGTGCGAATCTATCGAAAAATGATGATAATCTAAAATATCTTGAAGAATCATTAGATTTTTCTTCATATTTTTCAGTTAGGATTAATGAATATCTATCATGCAAAGATATTTATCAGGAACTAATAGAAAAACAACAATATATTAGGCAATTTAAATTGCTTTGTATTGCGATGGCATGTTTAAACGCTTTTGTACAAACCTGTTGGACTGGTCCTCTTCTTGAGTTGGAACCTCAAACTCTTTTACCTACCATTGTTAAGGAACGATATAGTGAAAAAGAATTAAATAAAAAAGCTCTCGAATTGTTATCCACGGATGGTGAAGATGCTTACCATTTGACTCCTCATGCTCTGTATCTGTTATTTGCAAAAATTATTCTGGTAGAAAATGAATCAAAATTTTCTTTAATGAAAAGTGCTCATTTGTGGGGTCAAAGAATACTCTTTATTCAACAGAAAATTCTTGATGATTATAGTGGAACATTACATGACAAGATTTTACAATATCTTAAATCAACAGAAATTATCCTGCCTTCATTAAATCTAGATGAAACAATCTTAAAGGATTTATATTCTAGATTTTACTTGGAATATGGTCTCGTTTATACTTATTATGTTCAAGATTCTTTGTCAATAGATTATTTTGTTAAAGCCCAAATCAAAAGTGGTTTAAATTGGAAAATTACAGGTGCATTGGGTAAAAGAACAAAATTTCAAAGTTTTGATGTATCTCAGTTACTGATTGTTGCCAAAAGTATTGAAAGTGAAGAAAATAATGAAAAAAATTTAGGATCAAAAAAAAAAGATATTCCAGAAGATTTATCACTTAATGATGATACACTTTTAGAAAAAATTGAATTTTCAAAAACCTCTAATGAAACAATACAAGATTATAATGTCATTCAAAATCAAGGAAATCTTAAAATAATAGATCAATGTCTTTTACTTGCTTTTTGTTTAAATGTAAAGAATACCAATCCTACAGATGGAATAACTACTGAACAAATGGTTCCTTTTGTAACTAAAGTTCTAGAAAATCCAAATAATTGGATGGTTTATACTATGGCACTATTGTTGAGATCACGTCTTGAAAAAGAAAAGTCTAGAACTGTTGAGCGTTCAGTTCTTCAACTTCAAGCTCTAGTCGATCAATTTTCTCTGGAATTATCTGAAACAAAAGAACGTATTGCTTATTTTTACCAAATTCTTCTTCCATCAAAATGGGATATGGAAAGAGAACTTGCTTCACAATACCTTTCATTAGGTGTAGTTCGTTCTGCTCTTCAAATTTTTGAACGTCTTGAAATGTGGGAAGATGTAATAAATTGTTATATTATACTTGAAGATGAAAATAAAGCACAAACAATAATAAATGAACAATTGAAAATTACACCTAATTCACCTAAATTATATTGTTTATTAGGTGATGTTGAGAAGAATCCAAAACATTGGGAGTATGCTTGGAAAATTTCAAATAATCATTATGCACGTGCAATGCGATCTCTTGGTTTTTATTGGTATAAAAAAGAAAAATATCATAAATCTATTGAATGTTTTGAAAAAGCTCTTAGTATTAATCAAATTTTTGAAAATTCATGGTTTATTCAAGGATGTGCTGCAATGCATGTTGAAGAATGGGAAATTGCTTCACATGCTTTCTTACGTACAATTTCAATTTCACCTGAAAATTCTGAAGCATGGAATAATTTAGGATCAGTTTTTCTTAAACGAAATTTGAAAATTGAAGCATTTAATGCTTTTCAACAAGGATTAAAATTAAATTATGATAATTGGAAAATTTGGTCCAATTATATGTATACAGCTATTGATATTGGAGAATTTTCAGAAACTATACGAGCTATGGAACATATTGTAGATTTAAAATGGAAAAAAGAAAAAGAATCTTGTGTTGATTTGGAAGTTCTTGAAATAATTGTTAATTCAGTAATTCAAGGAATTCAAGATTCTAATAATATTAGTGTATCTAAATTAGAAAAAAAAGTTGAAAAATTATTAAATGAAACAATAACATCAAGAATAACTTCAAATCCACAAATATGGCAAATCTGTTCACAATTTTGGTTTTGGAAAAAACAATATGATAAATCACTTGATTCTCAAATCAAAGCTTACCGAAGTATATTACATAATCCTCAATTAGAAACTTCAGAGAATATCTTTAACCAAGTTGCAAATACTGCTTTAAAAGTTGTTGAAACTTATCAAAATTTTGGTGAAAAAGAAATAATGTATAAAGGATCTTTGACTATTGTTTGTAAAGATTGGAGATATCAAGCAAAAAGTTTACTAAAAAGTTTAATTGGTAGAACTAAAGCATCTTATGAAAATACAAAAATGCATGATGAATTAAAAAAAAAATTAAAAGAATTAAATATTAAGTAAAATTTCTTAAAGAAATATATTTTTATTATATTTATTTATACTTTCAAAAATAAAAATATATATATATTTATTTATTTTTTAAAAAAATAATATTTTAAAAATAAAAATAATTCTTTTTTTTACTTATTTTTATATTTTTTTAAATATAAATATAATTTTAAGAAATTGAAAAAAAATGTGTTTACTATTTAAACAATAACTATAATATACTTTTGATTTTTTCAAATAAATATAATATAATATATAATTTAATAAAAGAAAATATTTATCCTGTATATTTACAAAAAAAAATTTATACTTTTTAGTATAAAAATATTTCTTATAATTATTTATAACTAATTATACTATAATATTAATTAAATAAAAAAAAATAAACAAAATTTTTGATATAAATAAATAAAGAAATATATAAATAAACAAGAAAATTTGTAGATAATTTGCAAATAAATAGAAAAATTTATAATAATTTACAAATAAATTAATTTGTATTAAAAATTTTACTGATTTTTAATTATTTCATTAGTTAAATGAACAAAAATCAGAATCCTATTAATGATGCAAATATGCATAAATCAAATATCCTATTTGTGAAAATTCATAAATTGGAAATTCTTATTCATAAATTGGAAAAAATCAACTATTAACTATTAATCAAAATCCTATTCATAATAAAACTGTCTTATTTTTTTTTACTTGACTAGTATTTATTATATGTAAATTGTAATTAATTACAAAACTTTAATTTTTTTTTTTTAAATTATAATTAAGGTTATTAGATAAAACCTTCAGATTTTGACAATTGACAAAATGGCAAAAAAGTAAATTTGTATAAAATCTTATTAAAATTTATTTGACAAAACCTGTTAAAAGATAAAACTTATAAAATTTACTAATTAATCTTCAGAAAAAATTAAACTTAATAAAATTATAATAAAAAAATTAATAAAATCTAGGATTTACCTTTTATCAAAATGCAAAATAAGTTTTACTAGGTAACTTTAATTATAACAAATATCATTATTTTAATATTTTTTTATTATAAATAATTAAAAAATAATAAAATTTTTAATTCAAATTGTATATGAAATTATCTTTATTATATTTATCAAAAAGTTGTCTATTTTTTTTTTTATTTAACTTATATTATTTATTATTAGTTGAAAATTTATAAATACTATCACTAATCAAATAAATAAAACAGGTAAAATTTTTAATATAAATAGACAAGAAAATTTATAAATAAATAAAAAAATTTGTAATTAATTTATGAATAGATAGGAAAATTTATAACTAATTTATAATAAACAGAAAAATTTATAACTAATTTGCATTAAAAATTTTATCAATTTTTAATCATTTGACATATATACTATATATATTATTAAAACTATTGAATTAAATTAGATATAATTAAAATTAAAAAAAATTAAAATTAAGTTAAGACAAATTTTAATTTTTACTAGTAATTGATATAATTAAAAATTAAAATTTTAAGAGTTGAATTAAGGTTAAATTAATTTTAATAATATGTATAATGTATATATATGTCGAATATAATATCTGTGTTATACATATTATCCAAATTATTAGTTTTAAAAAAAAAATTTCAAAAACTTTTTCCGCTTATCAATTTTTTATTAAAATTTTATATATAAAATTTTTTATTTTTTATAGAACATAAACATAAAATTTCTTCGGGGCCAGGTCGAAGTTATTAACTTGCATTTAAATTCTTTCCTTTCTTCATTCGCAGAAGTTTGTATGGTTCTGAGAGGGAGTTTAAATGTTTGCGAAAGCTTTTACCTGGCATGCTAATATATAACGGAACAAAAATTTAAAGGACAACCTGACAAGACGAAGTAGACGGAAGTAACGACACACCATGCTCTCTCCAAGCTTAGCTTTATTATGAGAAATGCATTTCCTGAGCTCCATAAGAACCTTGGGTCCTATCTTTAAGTCCACTCCCGTTGCAATAGGATTGGCGAGGAACTAGCAGGTGGATATAATACTCTTTTAAAGTGAAAGGATAACTATCTCACGGATTAGGGCAGAGATATAAACGTAACTGGCGCCCTGTGTTTGGGGACGAAACATATGAANTTTCAAAAACTTTTTCCGCTTATCAATTTTTTATTAAAATTTTATATATAAAATTTTTTATTTTTTATAGAACATAAACATAAAATTTCTTCGGGGCCAGGTCGAAGTTATTAACTTGCATTTAAATTCTTTCCTTTCTTCATTCGCAGAAGTTTGTATGGTTCTGAGAGGGAGTTTAAATGTTTGCGAAAGCTTTTACCTGGCATGCTAATATATAACGGAACAAAAATTTAAAGGACAACCTGACAAGACGAAGTAGACGGAAGTAACGACACACCATGCTCTCTCCAAGCTTAGCTTTATTATGAGAAATGCATTTCCTGAGCTCCATAAGAACCTTGGGTCCTATCTTTAAGTCCACTCCCGTTGCAATAGGATTGGCGAGGAACTAGCAGGTGGATATAATACTCTTTTAAAGTGAAAGGATAACTATCTCACGGATTAGGGCAGAGATATAAACGTAACTGGCGCCCTGTGTTTGGGGACGAAACATATGAACAAAACTGTGTTATCTGTTGCGATGGCTAGACGACATGGACTTTACAAATTTTCAGACGGTTGGGTTAGATATTACGGCTTTAGCGGAAGCCTTTACTTAGAAAGATAATAAAAATTGACGAAACTTTTTAGTGGCGCAGTAATAACAAAATTTAGGGAAATTTAAAAGTATGGTTTGACCTTGAATTCATAGTGATACAATATTGTACTATGTGTACTGTTATACCTGCCGCCCAAATTCAAAATCCAAATGCCGAAATCCCAAATGCCGAAATCCCAAATCCCAAATTATAATTAGTATTTTTTGCCGAAATCCCAAATCCCAAATCCCAAATACTAGTAATTTGTGCATTTTGGCGTCCCAAATCCCAAATTATTTGGGATTTGGGCAACACGTATATGTACTGTATATAGATAGTAATTAAAAGGCTGAAATTAATGTGCATGACATTGCATATTAATTATTTATTAGTTTGCATATTGATAACAAAATTTACCTTTTTAGGAGGATAATAAATTTAGTATTAGAAAGTTATTTTTAGAAGTTTATATGATCATGTATTTCTTCTAAATTTAGATTTAAATTTAAAAATAGTAAGATATTTTTATTAATATAGAAGCTAATATAGGGGATAGGTTTATAGTGTTATTCCCTGGTTAAAATAGAATATTTTTTAATATATTGGGTGATACGTTGGTATCTAAGGAGTGATCGGTGGTAATGGTGTGTGATGTGATGAATAGTGGGAGGACGGGGGTGTGAAATGTAAGTTGAAGGGAGGTGTTGAATTATTATTATGAAGTGAAGGAATTTGCTTTTTATATTGCCTTACCAAATATGAGACGGGGTGATTCCTGTTTTGGGTGTCGGTGGGAGGATATCCGAAAGGAGCTCTATTACCAAATTGAGGCATACAAGTGCCGGGCTCTGGATGCTAGGAGAGCGCATGTTGGATGTCGGAGTTGTTAGCGAAAGTGTGAGCGTCAAGCAGAGTTTGGGAGAGAGATGGTTACCTGTTACTCTTTATGTTTGCATAGGGACTAACGGGGGCTGGGAATAGGGGACGTTTGTCTAACCTGTATGTCCAATGTCTAGAGCAAGGCTGGGAGATAACCATCTTTCGAAAAAAGAGTATATCCGTTAAATAACCACACTTGGTAGTTGTAAAAGTAATGAACTAATCTTTATAATAATAATTGGGTGTTATAGTTGAGTTAGTAGATGACCTACGGTGATAGGTGTAGGAGGAAGTAATGGGAATTAGTTGTCGAGTGGTGAATGTTGGTTAGTAGTATAGTTTTGGGTGTTAAATTAGTAGGAGGGTGAGGTAGTAGTTAGTTGGTAAAAAATGACCTGTAGAGGTTTTTATATGATCTTGTTTTCCTCTCGAAATCATTTTGAAAAATTGACAAATATAAGCTTCAACTTATATTTCCAATAGGGGTTACCATTAAATTTCCTTCCGAAAGGGACTAAATTGAATAGTTTTGAAGTAATTCAAAATGGAGGTGGATTAACCTTGAGGCGGTAGCTGGGTATGCTGTGCGGGTAACCAATCCTTAGCTAGCACGTTTTTATTCTGTGTATATTGTAGTTTAAGTTACTAATGTAATGTATATTATGATATTTGAATAAAGATAAGCCCTTACTGGTCATTTAAAATAAAAAAAATAAATATTATCCAAATTATTTTTCAAAAACTCAAAATTCAAATTCAAATTCAAATTCCAAATTCCAAATTTCAAATTATTTATATAGTACCAAAATTCCAAATTTTAAATATCAAATCTTAAACACTATTACTGGTTAAAAATTTATAAAATCTACATATATTAGATATCAAATAGGTATAATATCTGTGTCTTATCAAGAAATTTTTTATAACGAAGGTTATTAAAATAATTTCGTTTTCAAAAATTATTAAAGATTATTAGACTAATAACCTTCGCAAATATTACATTTATTATAATAAAATAAAAGTTATTGAAGGTTATTAATATTAATAATCTTTGTAATATTACATTTTATTAATAAAAATAAAAATTTTCAGTACTAATAATCTTCGTAAATATTACATTTATATTGAAAATATTTGAAGGTTATCAGAGTGAAATACTTTGAAGGCTTACATTTAAAAAAATTTACTGATGCTAATATCATATATATTATACGTGTTGCCCAAATCCCAAATAATTTGGGATTTGGGACGCCAAAATGCACAAATTACTAGTATTTGGGATTTGGGATTTGGGATTTCGGCAAAAAATACTAATTATAATTTGGGATTTGGGATTTGGGATTTTGGCATTTGGGATTTCGGCATTTGGATTTTGAATTTGGGCGGCAGGTATAATNCCAAATTCCAAATTTCAAATTATTTATATAGTACCAAAATTCCAAATTTTAAATATCAAATCTTAAACACTATTACTGGTTAAAAATTTATAAAATCTACATATATTAGATATCAAATAGGTATAATATCTGTGTCTTATCAAGAAATTTTTTATAACGAAGGTTATTAAAATAATTTCGTTTTCAAAAATTATTAAAGATTATTAGACTAATAACCTTCGCAAATATTACATTTATTATAATAAAATAAAAGTTATTGAAGGTTATTAATATTAATAATCTTTGTAATATTACATTTTATTAATAAAAATAAAAATTTTCAGTACTAATAATCTTCGTAAATATTACATTTATATTGAAAATATTTGAAGGTTATCAGAGTGAAATACTTTGAAGGCTTACATTTAAAAAAATTTACTGATGCTAATATCATATATATTATACGTGTTGCCCAAATCCCAAATAATTTGGGATTTGGGACGCCAAAATGCACAAATTACTAGTATTTGGGATTTGGGATTTGGGATTTCGGCAAAAAATACTAATTATAATTTGGGATTTGGGATTTGGGATTTTGGCATTTGGGATTTCGGCATTTGGATTTTGAATTTGGGCGGCAGGTATAATATATATATCAAGTACCTGATAAGTGTAAAAAAGTATTTTTTACACTTATCGAGTACTCAATATATATAAAAAAATATTTTTCTTATTGTTATTTTTTTTTAAAAAAAATAAATAAGGGTAAAAATAATTATTGTTATTTATTTAATAAACTTATTCACTATTATATATGTCATCAAAACTATTAAATTGAGTCAGATGTAATTAAAATTGAAAAAAATTAAAGTTGAATCAAAACAAATTTTGATTTTTATTAATAACTGATGCAATTAATTGAATCAAACACAATTAAAAATTGAAATTTTAAGAGTTGAGTTAAGGCTAAATTAGTTTTAACGACATGTATATTCACTATATTTCTTAAATATAAATATTAAAAAATTAAAAGAAAAATATTTATTATTTAAATAGTGATCACATTTTTATAAAAAATATATATATTGAAAAAATATTTAAAATATAATTAAAATATTATTAAAATATTATTAAAATATATTTAAAATATACTTATAATAATCTATTTAAAATATTATTATTTTATAATTAAAATATATTTAAAATATACTTAAAAAATACTTAATTATAAAAATTATATATGTTTCTAAAATTAATTTTAAATTTTTGAAATATTTTGTTTTTTTGAAATTTATATAAAATCTATTCTATATATAAAAATAAAAATAATATTTCTTTTTATTTTATTTTTTTTCTTCATTTTTCTTAATTATATATAAGAATTTATTTAGATAATTAAAAAATTATTTCAACTTTTTTTCTCAAAATTGTAATTTTGAGACTTCAAAATAATTTTGCATGCAAGTATAATATAACATTTTAATTTTATTTATATATTTTCACCTAATTTTTTAATATTATTTTATAATTAAATTATTTGTCTTATTTAGTTATAATTGATAACTAAATCAATTATTAATACTATTATATAATTTTATATTAATTAAATAAAATTATACATCAGGAAATTTTTGAAGGCAAAAATTTGTGTAAATTTTCATATATTTTTTCTGTTTTTTTAACTTTATCTACAATTATTAAAGTATAAAACAATTTTTTATTAAGATATTTTTAAAATAAAAAAAAACAACCTTGGTTTTAACTACAAATTAATATATGTTTCATCTTTATAATATCGATATTTACAAAGTTATTCAAGTTTTCAAAAAAATATTTATGAAAAAATTATACAAAAATTTATGAAAATTTGTAAAAATTTTGTACAAGTTTTTGTAAATTTTCACACAATTTTTTATAGATATTTTTTTTTTTAAAACTTGAATAATTTTATAAATATTAATATTATAAGGATAAAATATATATTATTTTGTAATCAAGAACAAGGTCGTTCTTTCTGTTTTAGAAATATTTTAGTAAAAAATTATTTTATATTTTGATAATTATAAACGAAGTAAAAAAAAATAAAAAAAAAATAGATGAAAATTTATAAAAATTTGCAAAAATTTCCTAATATATATTAAAACAAATTAATAATTATTATTTTATTTTATTATTTATGTTATTATTTAATATATATATTATAAAATTTAATAAAAAATAAAAAAAAAAATTTTTATTTAAAAAAAAAACAATTTATAAAAATTTAACCCTTAATAAATATAACTAAATTTGTTATATATAATCACAATACACTTTCAATTCTCTTGTAAGTAAAAATAAATATATAATAAAGTAATAATATAATACACAACTTAATATAAAAAAAATATTTATCTTATATATTTATAAAAAAGATCTATAAAAATTATTAGTACAATATTTGATAAACAAAAAATCTTGAAAATATCAATTATTTTATTCAAAATATATGAATATTTTTAATTTTTTAATGCAATTACAAAGAAAATTAATATTAATATATATTATAAAGAGATCTAATATAATTATAAATCCTTGACTTAACTTTTAAAATTCTAATTTTTAATTGTACATCCGGAATTATATAGAGGCGTTCTAGGACGCTATATATACGAAACGTCTGGAGAACGCACTAGAACGGTGCATTCTAGTATGCTATATATACGAAACGTTCAGAGAACGCACTAGAATGGTACGTTCTAGTACGCTATATATACGAAACGTTTGGAAAACGCACTAGAACGGTGCGTTCTAGTATGTTGTATATACGAAGTGTTCGGAGAACGCACTAGAACGGCATATTTAATACGCTATATGAACGTAGGTGGTGTTCGTAGGACGCTATAGATCGGTGTATTTTAGACGCACTAGAACGTTTATATTTAATTCCTGATGTATTTAATTTAATTAATAAAAATCAAAATTTATTTTAATTCAATTTTAATTTTTTTTAATTTTAATTGTATCTAATTCAATTTAATAGTTTTAACAATATATATAAAATATTTAATTCAACTGTAATTATAAAAGTATATTATTTCTTCTCAAGACTTTAGTAGAACTTTATATTAATTTACAAATTATAATATCAGAGAAGAGAGAAAAGAAAAAATAACTTATCTCAAAATATTTTTGCAATTGAATAGTGATTTTTTGATTTTAAATATTTAGTTTTTTACTATTAATATTAAACAATATCAAGAACTTGTTAGAAAAATTATATAAAATGGTTTGTTTTTTGTAATATTGATCAAATGAATAAAAATTAAAATCATATTGATAGTGTAAATATATATAAATTAGATATTCTATTTGTAAAAATTTATAAATCAGAAAAAATCAATTACTTATACTTAATAAATTTTAACAAATTTAATTATTAATCAAAATTCTATTCATAATAAAACTGTTTTATTTTTTTTTTATTTAACTGGTATAATATAATATATAGAGATAAAAACCATGATTATTATTAATTAAATAAAAAAAAAAACAGATAAAATTTTTAAAACAAATTTTTTAACACAAATAGGCAGGAAGATTTGTAGATAATACAATGAACAAAAATCAAAATCCTATTGATAATNTCTCAAGACTTTAGTAGAACTTTATATTAATTTACAAATTATAATATCAGAGAAGAGAGAAAAGAAAAAATAACTTATCTCAAAATATTTTTGCAATTGAATAGTGATTTTTTGATTTTAAATATTTAGTTTTTTACTATTAATATTAAACAATATCAAGAACTTGTTAGAAAAATTATATAAAATGGTTTGTTTTTTGTAATATTGATCAAATGAATAAAAATTAAAATCATATTGATAGTGTAAATATATATAAATTAGATATTCTATTTGTAAAAATTTATAAATCAGAAAAAATCAATTACTTATACTTAATAAATTTTAACAAATTTAATTATTAATCAAAATTCTATTCATAATAAAACTGTTTTATTTTTTTTTTATTTAACTGGTATAATATAATATATAGAGATAAAAACCATGATTATTATTAATTAAATAAAAAAAAAAACAGATAAAATTTTTAAAACAAATTTTTTAACACAAATAGGCAGGAAGATTTGTAGATAATACAATGAACAAAAATCAAAATCCTATTGATAATGCAAATATGCATAAATCAAATATTCTATTTGTAAAAATTCATAAATCAAAAATTCTTATTTATAAATTGAAAAAAATCGACTACTTATATTTAATAAATTTTAACAAATTTAGTTATTAATCAAAATCTTATTTATGATAACCATTTTATTTTTTTTTATTTAACCAGTAACAAATAGACAAGGAGATTTGTAGATAATACATAAATAGGCAGGGCAATATGCAAATAAGCAGTTGATTTTGGCTAATTTGTAACTGATTTGTAATTGATTTTGACACAAATCAGTTACAAATTAATCAAAAATTGATTGCTTATTTGCATATTGCTCTGCCTAATTATGTATTATCTACAAATTTTCCTGTCTATTTGCATATTATCCACAAATCTTCCCGCCTATTTGCACCAAAAATTTTATCTGTTTTTCTTCATTTGACCAGTGTATGAAATTGTGATTAATTGTAAATCAACTATGTAGTTAACTACAAATTAAAAATTGTAATTGACTATTAATTGTAGTTGACTTTAATAATTAATTATAAAATTATTAGAGGTGACTATAAAATTATTGAAAATAGAAAGAATAAATTTGAAATTAAAGGATGACTACAAAATTAAAGGGTGATAAAAAAAGGGTAGTTGGCTAAAAATAATTGATTTCCGATTGGTGAATATCACGTGATATCAAAAATGACCTGAAACTGTATCGAGTATTAAAAATGAATATAACAAGTAATAATCTGTCTCTTCAAAAAAGAATATTATTATGCAACAAATATATTAAATTAATATAGAATCTAAAACCTTATTTACAAAACTAGTTAATAGTTGCGAAGTGATTCAGGTGAATTCACAGATATTACTTTCTACCTGATTATGTAAAAAGACAAACAAGAATTTGGTAAACAAACAAAATTTGGTGTTTGTAATACTTGACATTAATCCGTCTTTATCTCACGCTATTCACTAATCCTTTACGTAGATAATTTAAATAAATATTAAGATAATTTTCTACACGAATAAATTCATTATAATTGTTAATAAAAAAAAAGTTTATTATTTTAATTATTGCATAATTGTACATGAATGATGGAGACCATTTACAATATTGAAATTAATATAATAATGTTATAATTACTGTTTCAAAATAAAATTAATTTTAAAAGTTAAAGAGTGGAAAAGATGAAACATCATCGGAGAAAAAGAAAGAAAGAAAAAAGGAAATTAAATTATTAAACCCATTCTCCAAATTTGAAATTATACTAAATATACTTGATGACTATACACAGTTAAGCGATAAATTAATATTATGTCTGCGGACTAAATAAACGGATTAGAAATACAGCACTTCGGACAAGACACATGGAAAATTCTGTTCTGCAATGCAAAATTCAAAACTGCACGAATAAAAAATATTCTTCTACCCCTAAACCACCAACAACCGACATAAAGTGGTAAAGTAAAACTAGGTTAGATTAAATTATTATTAATAAATGATTAAATTTGAGAAGAAATGCAATTAGTACGAGTTAAAGTTAATTATAATTAATTAAATTAAACAGGAATTAGGGGAATTAGGATTAAATTGGATAACGGGTGTAAATTTTTTGTAGTAGAATTACCTTCTTTGGTACTTTGATTTTATTTCGATTTTTTTTATTTATTACGTATAATATATTATTATTTTTGAAAATATTCTAGCTTTTGCATATAAAAACCATTCTTTGATCAATTTTTCTTTTTTACCTCCCATTTCATTTTTTAATATTATTAATAAATATATTTGTGGTATTTTTACAGAAAAAAAATTTATAAAAATTTTGATAATTTTTATTATTTTTTTTAGTGTAAAAGATCTCTACACTACCATTATTATTCTTCTTCTTATTCTTCCGCCTCCTTTCCATTTCTTATTCCTATTTCTATCAACTGCTATATTTCTATTCGTCTCTTCATTATTATTTTGCCATTTACTGCATTATTAATATAACATTTATAAAAATTGTCAATTTTGAATCGCATCTCTACACTGTATATAATAACAACGAAAACAAGAAATTAAATCATTAACAAATACAATTAAAATGCCACAAAAAATGTCACCCAAAAAAATATTTTACTTAATAACCAGTTTCGTTCTTCTTTTCTTAATGTTTGCCGTGAATCTTTCCAATTGCAATCCAATTCCCACTACCGATATCGACGATAATTCCATCATCTCATCATCTTCAATACTTTCAAAACGAGGAAAAACTTATCGTGGTGAAGCAACATTTTATGATGTAGGTCTAGGCGCTTGTGGAAAACAGAATAATAATAATCAACGTGTAGCTGCTATATCACACGGTTTATTTGATTCAATTCCTTCTCCGGGAGGAAACCCTAATAAAAATAAATTTTGTGGTAAAAAAGCAAGAGTTTCTCGAGGTAAAAAATCGGTGGTAGTTACAGTAGTTGATAGATGTGGTGGATGTAACTTCGGTGATATAGGTACAGTTTATATTTATTATTTATAATTATTTAATTATTTAATTCTTCTTAATTCTTTATTATTAATAATTATTTATTCTTTATTATCGTTTTTATTATTAGATCTCTCGCCATCAGCTTTTGATAAAATCGCGAAGCCTGCTGAAGGAAGAGTTAACGTGCAATGGCGTTTTATATAAAACATATATATTTATATTTATATTTATGTTTATATTTATGTTTATATTATTATTGATATTAGTATATATATAATAGTTAACGAAAAAGTAGTGTAATGTTTTATTATCGTGTCTCTTATAACTCTATTTAATGTTCTATATGATGGTTCTATATCTTCATACTACTCTAATATCAATAATTCACTACGTATGCCATATAAACAATGTCAATAATGTTCTAGCAATAACAATAGTAAACTTCAAAGAGTCAGTGACTAATATATCTTTGTAATTTAAATATCTAATATTAAAATAGGAATGAGGTGGTAAATACTTTTCTATAAAATATATTAATTCGATTACTCTAATGCTACTACCTCTCTTGGTAAAATAAAGAATAAAGAGTATGATGCACAAAGTTATTTTCCTTGTGGTCTTATAGAGCAGGAGGATAAGTCAATACCTCCAATTAAAATTAATGATCTCAAGTATCGAAGTCGTTTTTTCCTTTAGTTGGTTTATTCGTGCAGAAAAAACTTGGTTACTCGTTTGTATTCTGTGGATGTTTTCATATCAAATATGGAAACCAATCCCTGTGTCTAAATAGTAAGTTATATTAAGTTGAAGGTTGGAAAAAACTAAGTTATTCATCTGGATAAGCGATAATGTTATTCTCATATATTGGGAGTCTCTGATGGACACGCTTCAACGCTAACTACGCCTTTTTTGACCTTTACAATATCATTATTTCATTATTTCATTATTTCCTTACGGTTGTGGGAATCCCGCTTAATCTCAAAACCCTAATACTTAGACAATTTCAGATGCATAAAGTCCAATCAAGCGAATAATCTTTATTATAAAATTAAGAGGCTTACTAAGTTAGGTGAGATAAGTGAAACATAAAAGAGCCACGTGGTAACTATGATTCAGTAAACGGCAAAATATCAACGAAATATTAAACTGTTAGTATATATATATGTACGCGAGTGTGTCTTAATATAAAAACAAATAAAAAATACCTTAATTCATGTGAAAACAGATAGTTTTTAAATTATATTTTATGATTTATAGTATTTTCTTATTTTGCAGATATTACCACGAAACATTAATATTTTTATGCTCTTTTATAATTAAAACATATACATTAGTACAATGGTTGAAGTGTACGTGCACTTAAATATATGTCATATCGCCTACCTTGTAAATGAACTTCACTTCATTCCATTTTGGTTCACATTCTATTAATTAAGTGTTAGAATTACTTTTTTTTTGAGATTTTTATAATTGATTCAAAGTTATATTTCTCCACAGAAACATGAATACACTTGCAAGAATGATATATGTTATGATACTTCTAGAATAATTGTATAAAGTGTCTCTTTAGATTCCTTGATTATATAATTCATAAATCACAATTATGGTAATAAAAATCACAAACAAAAGAAATATCAGACAGATTGATTGATTGAATTGTTCTTGTTTTTATAATCATAGATGGAACAGTAAAGATGGTACTTGCAAGTCCTTGATATTGCAGATTTTTTATGAAACATGTTGGATTCATGTTATAGTGGAGCAAGGGTTAACCCAATCCAACCTGAATTAAATACACCAGGTTAATATTCCAGGTTATACTCTGGGCTTCAGGAGTAATAATATAATTTAAAAGCAAGTAAAAAAATTCTATCAAATTTTAAATTTGAATAATTTAATAATTTATTTAGTAATCTCAAATATAATTATATATTTTGACTCAAAATTTAATTAAATATTTAAACATTGAATTGATTAAAATTAAAATTTCAATATAAAAAAAACTATAAAGTAATCTGGAATTTTTGATCTACTCTTTGACTATGAAGAACTAAATTCAACAATTAATATTTCATAGTTGATAAATTATGACTTTTACACATTTTTCCTAAGTGCAAGTTCAAAAACTAAAACCTTTCCTTTATATTCCAGCTCATTAAATTTTAAAATGTAATTTTTATTTCATCATCAATACCTGAATCATCATTCTTAGATATACTTTTTTTTCGATGACATTTTGATTTACGTTTGGTAGTAGACTTTATGACATTTGACTTATTACTTAAAATTTTAGTTAATAAACAAATGAAAATATTAGAGAATTATATTAAAATTAATAAATAGAAAAAATAAATATAATTTTTATAAATGTTAATTAACAATTTTTATATAATTTAATAATTCAAATACGGAAACATTGGATGTTTAATTTTAATATTTCTTCAAATTAAATTTTTATAATATTTTTATAAATTCATTAATTACATATTGATTTTATTATCAAGTATATTATTAATAAAATAATAATTGTGATAGTAAAGTAATTGTGATAGTAAAGTAATTGTAGTGGTAGTAATAATAGTAATAATAGTAATAATAGTAATAATAGTAATAATAATAATAAGAATTAGACTTTTTATTTAAATACGAATTAAACTTTTTTAATTATTTTAAATAATTTATAGATTCATAACTTTCATTTCTCATTATTCAAACTTCATCTTTCAATAAACAAAATAAAACAAATTTATCGTAATTATTCAATATTCAAAAAGAAATAAATAATAATAATAATATTTCTTAATACAATTTATTTTGAATATTATTATATATGAATATGAATCGTCGTGGTGGTAGAAGAGGAAATAATAATTATCGTGGTCGTCTTTCACGTTCATATGATGATGGAAGAGGATTTAATTTTATGGAAAATAATAATGAATCCAATTATCTTTTTCCTTCTCCAATTGCTGATGTTCCTAATACAATTTCTTCTATTGGAAGTGATAATAATAGAAATTTCCGAAATTTCAATAATAATAATAATAATCAATATTCTCAACATTCTCAACAACAACAACAAAGAAAATGGAAATATGAAGAAGATTTAAAATTATTTGAATATATTTGTAAAAATTTCGAAAATTATAATCAAGACAAACGTAGTTTCTGTCAACACTTAAGCAATATAAGTGATCAACTCTTTACTATGCGTCGTAGACCTGAAAGTATCAAAAATCGAATTCAAAATTTGATCAATCAATATAATCAAAAAATTCAATTATATAATTTAATTGATGCTTTTCTAAATATGGATGAGGATAATCTTTCTAGTGGTAGATCCGATCAATCTCATCCAATCATAGATAAGTTACGATCGTCAGCTGCTATTCCGATCAATCCTTCACTTGATATTATATCTTCTACTACAATTTCTCAAAGTAAAAATGCCTATAATTCTCTTATTGGAGCTCTTGAACTTAAAAGATTTGGTGATGAACATTACACAAGTAATGAACAGAAGAAATCTCAGGAATGTAATCAATCTCATGAATCTGAGAGAAATAACAAATATCTTGAACATATCACACACGACGGAACTATTAAGAAATGTGAATCAACAGGATCTCTCAAATATAACGTTTCTAATGAATATCATAATTATAATATTTCTCCTAAGAATGTTAAGCTCTCTGAACCTCTTTTAAAGGAAAAAACTCCACAACCTTTATCAACCTCTAATAATATTTCAAAAGAACTTTTTTCTCTAAACGCTTCTTGTTCACGTGACCAAAAAACTTCATTACCTACTTCTCCAAAGTTTCAATCAAAAACTCAAATAATCATTCAATTACCTAATTCTCGGTCTGATTCCCCACTTAATTCCTCACCTAATTCTCAATTAATCACTCAACCAATCACTCAATCAAACGCTCAACCGATTACTCAACCAATCATTCATCTAAACGATCAACTAAATGCACCAATCAATCAACCAAATTCACCTAATTCATCACAAGACTTAACCAAAAATGATGTTTCGGATAAAAATATTATTCAAAGTCCAATCAATTCTCCTCAAAAAGAAATTGAACAACAAAACTCTATTGAAACTATTGAAAATTTTATCGATTCTCCACCTCAAAACGAAGTACAATCAAACTTAATCAATTCAATCGATTCAATTGATTCAATTGATTCAACCGATTCATCTCGATCAAAATCATTTGAAACTTTAAATTCTATCGATGATAATTCTTCTCAAAAAGAAGTTGAACAACAAAATTTAATTGATGAATTAATAACATCAAAATCATTATCAACAGCAACAATATCGTCACCTGCTTCTGAATTATCAACAACTCAAGATTCTACAGATTATTCAGTGAAAGTCGAAGTATCATCACCATCAGCCGTTTCATCTGATTTCACCAAATTCATGAAAGATGAAAATTTATCAACTCGCGAATCAATTTCAATTAACTCTTTAGAAGTAAATTCAACTTTATTAAATATCAATGCAAAAAATTCAAATGTCATAAATTTAAATTCCGATGCCATAAATTTAGATATTAATTCTACGAATACTATTATAGATGCGAATATTATAGATGTGAATATTATAAATGTGAATAATACTACAGATACGAATTCAAATATTTCAGATATTTCGGATATTTCCTATTCTTCCTTTACATCACCTACACCTTCATTGCCATCTATATCATTATCTTTACATGACGGGAACAACGATCGATCGTCAATTTCCCCACCAAAATCTTCATCCTCCATGAGATCATCATCCCCACCAATATCTTCACCCACGAGATCGTCACCACCAAAATCTTCAAAATCTTCGCCGAAATCTCCAAAATCTTCGCTCATGAGATCGTCACCATCCGCATCTCCTGAACCTTTGGAATCACCGAATTTTTCTCAACAAATAGAAAAATTAGAAAAGTTAGAACAGCAGCAACAACAACAACAACAAACACATATCACTTCACAAAGTTCATATGATCTTTACAACAATGTAGCAGCAGCTGATGATATTGTAGAAAATCCTTTAAATTCATTAAAATCTTTTACAAACTTTAATGATTTCGACGATGTCATGGAAAATGTGAGGATATATGTCATTATCGCTCAAAGTATTTTAAATAGAAGAAAAATGAAGGACGAGGATACTGATTTGAATAAATTTAATAAATTAAATTCTATTATGAATCTCGTTAAAGAAATTCAACAACCAGAGTAAACATAATAATGACGATAACATTACCTTTATATTTACATTTAGTAATCACATATTAATAATTATTATTTATTAGTTATCATTTAGTAGTTATTATGAAGTAGTTATCATAATTAGCAATTATTATTATTATTATTATTATTATTATTATTTATTATTTAGTAACCAGTTAGCAGCAATTAATTAACTTTAATTAACTTTAATTAACTTTATAAAAGTATAATAAACTGATAAATTAATTTACCGCTAAATTTTAAAATTTTATTTTCCGAGCATTTGACATTTTAACGTTGACATTTAGTCCATTTAGTATGTATATTTGACGTTTAGTATGTAACAACAACAATTTGTAATTGGACGAATTTCTTTTTTTTTCGAAAATGAATAATAATAATAAAAAGTTGAACAATTAAGTCTATTTTAAATTTTATGATGATATTTTACAATTTATCCATGCAGAATATGTATAAATAGAAATGTTTAAAACATTATGAATTACATAATACAATATATTATATTCACACAATAAATATTTTTGCAAGTATTTTTTTGTTGAGAATACCTTTTTATTTTCTTATTGTTTCTAACGATTACGGTTTTTTTTTTATTAACATACGATTATAAAAAAGTATAAAAATAAAAAAATTATAAAATTTCCTTGTTTCAAAAATAAATAAGTAATAAATAGATAAAATAAATAATATAAATAATATATAAATACTAAAGATTGATTCGATTAAAGATAATCAAATAATCAGGAAAAGATAAGATTTGTTTTGAAATGAGATAACGCATGATGATATTGATAACATTCCACATTTACTATATTTGAAAATAAATTAAAAATGGTTTATCCTTGTGAACCTTTGATTTCTTATTTTATTTCGGAGGCTTTTTTTTTCTTTAGTGATTTTAGTGATTTTAGTGATTTCAGTGATTTCGGTGATTTTAGTGATTTATTTATTTGTAATTATTATTAATCAATAATTGATATTTATTACTAATTATTACTGATTATGATTATTGATTATAATTAAATATGACTAAGAGATTATATTTAATATTTGAAATAAATACAGTATCGAAATGTTATGTTATAATATAAATGGAAGAAAATAATAATAATAATAAAGAAACTGTGGAATAATTATTTTTTCTCAAATTATATTATTATTAAGGGATTAAAAGAAATTTAAACAATATATGATATATTATATGCATATAGATAACAAACATTAATTACTGATTAATTATTTAAAAAAAAAACGTTGGGGTAAAGGCGTAAAGGATAAATAATGTTTGTTCATGTGAGAAATGTGAGAAATATGATATATGAGAAGTGTGATCGAACATTTTAATTCTTTTTACGCCTCTCATGTATTCATCATGTATTCATCATGTATTCATCATGTATTCATCATGTATTCATCATGTTATTTATCATGTATTAACGTCATGATATTCATTTTGTCATGATATTCATTTTGTATTCGTCATGATATTCAATGATATTCATTTTGTATTCAAATAGATAATATATAAAATATATAAAAATATATAAAAATATTACTCATTTATTCACATATATGTATATTTATAGAGACAATCAGATCATCAGCTGTAACTTTAAAATTGGGTTATAAATTGTTTTTTTTTATTAACGGCAATTTTATTACAATGATAAAATTTTCGGCAATTTATTTAATTGCATTTTTGGTTTTTAATTGTCAAAAAAAAAAGACTTGATTCATCATTGGTTTGTTATTTGTAGATTATTTTAGATTATTTTTGATTTATTATTTTTATTATTGGTTCAATCATTTAATTGAAAAAATAATAACATTTATTAGATCTGTATATTTAAAAAAATTTTAATAAAGTTTTATGTAAATATGCATATTATATATATGGCATACTAATCAAGTATATTATATGATATACTAAATATGTATATTAAATATCACATGATGTAATGTAATGCAGATGATAGATATGATAAAGATATGATAATAATATTAATTTTATCTATTATCTATTAACTAAGCATCTGATATGATGAAAAGATTAAAAAGATAATTAAAAAGGAGTTAGTAATTTAATATAATACGTGATCATTTCTCTGTATTCCATTTCTTTTTATTTCTTTTTTATTTCCTTTTTACTTCTTTTTTATTCCTTTTTATTTATTCTTTTTACTCTTCATTCTTTGTTCATTTCTTCCTTTTCATTCTTAGTGAAATGAATGGATTAGAGAGGATCACTTATCTTTGTTCATTCATTCCATTTTTAATTGAAATAATATTTATACATCACGGGATAATCCCCTTGCGTTTAACCCGGGGTCCTCGATATGAAAATTTTTTTTGATAGGAGTAATAATTCTCATAGCATGGCGTTTGATAATAATGCAAGATAAGAAAATTTGTGTTCTTAATTCAAATAAATAAATATAAATAAATTTAGTAAATTAATTAATATGTATTAATAAATGTAAATTTAATAATGTAAATAATACATTTGTATTCCTTAATATTTCTTAGTCATAAGATATTAAGTGATTGAAAAAATATTTGTATAACAAAGAAAGTAGAACTTCTTAAGAAAGAAATTTAGAAATCTGGAGAATCCTTGTACACGTTTTACGTGCGTTTTATGTGCGTTTTGTGTGGCTTAATTTTATTGGTCCCGCTTTTATAAATTCCTTTGTTTATTATATTATTATATTATTATTATTTTTATTTGTAAATTTACACCTTATTTATACACATCTTTAACATTTTTGAACATCTTTAACATTTAAATCAAGTCCGAAAAATAAAAATAAAAAATATTACAAATATTACAAAATAAATTATCAAAAAAATCTAAATAATCAAAATAATTCAATTTTAATAATTTCCAACTTTATCATATAGAATGACTCATTAGTAGCAAATTACGTAAATTACGTAAATTACGTAAATTGCGTTACTTTTGCATCTTTTGCATCTTTTGCATACCCTAAAGATTTTTATTGGTTAAAAATAATAAAAATAATAAAAATAATAGTTTAATATTATCTTTAATATTTTATACAATTTATAGTTTATTATATTAAATACAGTTTATTATATTAATATAGCTTATTATATTAAATACAGTTTATTATGGTTTAAAGTATTTAAATCACGCTTTTCATTTGTAATCTGATTAGTCTCGTCTTATCTGTGTATGCGAGTTGCTTAATATGAATAAACTAATAAATAAGTTCTTTAGCGTTCTTTGATACGTTCTTTCGTAAATTCGATATATTTTATTTATTTATTCTATTTATTCTATTTATTCAATATATTAAATATATTTTATTTATTCTAATATTTATAGTATAGTATAATAAACGTATGATTTTTTGTTTTTTATTTTTATTTCATTTGTATGATATTATTTTGTGTACGATCAAAATATGTATGATATTTTGTATGATATTTTGTAAAGAGAATGGTAAATCATTCGTAAACATCCGTTTGTATTAAATAAATAAATAACAGTAAATAGTAAAAGAATAATAATACAAAATAAATAAAATAATACAAAATAAATAAAATAATACAAAATAAATAAAATAATACAAAATAAATAAAATAATACAAAATAAATAAAATTATACCAAGTTATAGTAATATTAACAATATCCGTAATACTGTATAATAAGTAAGAAATATTCTAGAAAAAATAATCCTAAAAAAGATAATCTCACTCTTATGACATTTATTATATTTAATATATTTAATAATTCTGATAAAGCAGTGTTACCATCATAACTTTATTAAATAATAACTAGGAAACGGGAACCATTGTTAGTCCGGAGCACAATTTTTTTTAAAAAAAATATTATCGTTATATAATCTAAATAATCTAAAAAAAGGATCGCGATATTATTGGCTAATTATCACATGAAGGACAGAGAAACACCCGTGACTTAAAATTTTTCATAGTGCATAGAAATATAGTATCCTTCGCTTCGCTCCGGACAATAATAATAATAATAATAATAATAATATTATTATTATTATTATTATTATTATT
>PQFF01000266.1:43236-84103 GCA_003547095.1 Diversispora epigaea | reverse complement strand
TATTATTATTATTATTATTATTATTATTATTAATCAGTATTATTACATGATATAATACGATATAACAATCATCATTATGATTCACCTCCCTTCGAGGAGTCAACTTCGAGAAAAAGAAAGAAAAAGAAAAAAAAAAAGATAAGAATATTTAATATATATAAATATATTAATGTATATGTACATATATATGTTATGTATGTAAACATTGCAAACACGTATACATGAATTCTAAAACGTAAAAATAAATAAAACATGAAATAAACATGAATAATAATAATAACATATGAACATTATGCTTAGTTCAGTAGCACGAGAGATTATAATTCCCAGATAATCAACATCTTTTTTATCGTTCTTTTCATATTATATTTATTATTCTTATCATTTACATATATTCATCATTTACATACAATTTATCATTTACATACAATTTATCATTTACATATATTTACATATATTTACATATATATGTGCGTGTTGAAAATTTTTTTTTAATAAAAAATATTAATTTTTATGAACGTAATAATCCAATATTACACGTTAGATCAAAAAAAAATAAAATGTATTTATTTAAGTTTCTTTAAATGTATAATAAATTTAATAAATTAATGTATTTCCCAAATTTTGAATAATATGAATATTAATAATATTTTATGTCAGAAAAAACCTATTACTCACCTCTATATTGGTTATCAATTTTTATTATATATTTTTTGTTTTTAAGGGATTAGGAACTTTATTTATCACATTTTCACCTAGTAATCATTTTGTAATCATTTTGTAATCACATGGTAATCACATGGAAGTAATATTACTCGAAGAATTCTGTATACGTATCACAATTGTATATATCACGTGGATATTACTTTAAAAAATTTATTTATATGTAAGAGTCTAGACCTGGTCTATTTTTAAAAGAATTATGACATTTTAATTTTAATTTAACAAAAATTTTAAACGTAATTGTTTAACAACATTCATGTTAACAATGTTAAAATGTTAAGCAAGAAATAATTCTCACATGTTGAATATTGAACTTGAGAATTTATATTGTTGAATATTTATTGATTATTTGAATATTATTTTGTTTGATTGTTTGATTATTTGATTATTAATAATAATAATATTAATATTATTACATATCAGATATTTTTTTACCTAATAAAAATATTAAAAAATACCAAAAATAATCAATTTTTAATTTTAAAGTTCGTCATTTTTCTCAATTCTAGTCAATTTCTAGTCAATTCCAATTAAATCCTATATTTAGATATCTTCAACACTTTTTATAAGTTTTTATAAGGCTCCGTGAGAAGCTTTATTTTTAAAACGTAATACGAATTTTTATTGGATGTTACACTTATCAAAACGAGATTAAATAAAAAAACCTGTTAGATAAATCAAATTTGGCTTATCTACTGTTACTCGATTTGTTTATATGCAGAATAATAATTCAATTATGTAATGTATGTAATGATATAGATTTTTACTTATCGGTTCGACACGCAGAGAATTTTACTCAGTGAAATCTATCTCAGTGCGTGAATTGAATTGATACAAACAAAAATCATTATAAAATGCAATGCTGCATCACCACTCCTTCATAAATAATTTTCCTAATTACCAAAAATAATCTAAAATCAAATTTCTTTTTACCAAAAAAATTGGGAATCCCTCCCCTAAAATTTTGTGTCAATAAAAATTTCTTTTTTGTAACTCTTTTCTCATCCAATAAAAAAAAAGATCGATAAGAAAGATAAATGTTATAAATATTTAAAAAAAAAATTACAATAAATACGAAAAAAAAATTTCTTCTTTCTTATCAAGTAATCGAACTTTTGAAAGTAAGTAATAATCTTTATAATCTTATCTTATTGTATATTGTATATTTTTTAAAATATTTGCAAATAAATAAAAAAAATCAATTAAAAAAAAAAGGGTTTTTAATTACCCACCTCATCCTTATCGTTTCTTCTTAAAAAAGATAAATAGAGATAAAAAAGATATAAAAACTCAACTTTTTCTTTTGTAAAAAAATTTTTTAGAAATATTCTTTCAAATTCTTGTCGTATTCTTTATTCTTTTCGTCAATTTTGTCTCTTAAATGATACTATAAATTAAATACAAAAAAAAAAAAAAATAATATTTTTTATAAAATACTGCGTTAAAAACATATTTAATTATTATTCTCTTTTTTAATTAACTAATATTATTGGATTTTTTGATTTTTAGTTTTTTTCAAAAGAGACTATTCGCTAATTTCTTTAGCGTTCTCCAATCGTCCAATGCATAAGTGGACTGCTATTACAAAATATTCTAGACCTGCTACTACTGACCGCTCTCTTGCTTTATACCACATTGAAAGCCCAACATTCATCTAGTATAACACTTTTATAATATAATAAATTAGTTACCCTTACATCGGCAAATTAAACAAAAATACTTTCTCCCCGGAAGTATCTTTCTTAATTGCCAACTGTCCTGTCGCGTATTACAAGTCAAACCCATTTTTTTCTCCTACTTTTAAATATCTTTTTTACAAACGGTAGCAAAAAAAAATAAATTGTTTTGTTTAAAGCTTTTTAATTTATAAACCTTTCCGTGATTAATTATGGACATTCAACACCATCTTTCCTCGGCTCAACAGTCTAATAATAATAATAACAATAATAATTCTGAAAGTTANTTTTTTCAAATTCTTGTCGTATTCTTTATTCTTTTCGTCAATTTTGTCTCTTAAATGATACTATAAATTAAATACAAAAAAAAAAAAAAATAATATTTTTTATAAAATACTGCGTTAAAAACATATTTAATTATTATTCTCTTTTTTAATTAACTAATATTATTGGATTTTTTGATTTTTAGTTTTTTTCAAAAGAGACTATTCGCTAATTTCTTTAGCGTTCTCCAATCGTCCAATGCATAAGTGGACTGCTATTACAAAATATTCTAGACCTGCTACTACTGACCGCTCTCTTGCTTTATACCACATTGAAAGCCCAACATTCATCTAGTATAACACTTTTATAATATAATAAATTAGTTACCCTTACATCGGCAAATTAAACAAAAATACTTTCTCCCCGGAAGTATCTTTCTTAATTGCCAACTGTCCTGTCGCGTATTACAAGTCAAACCCATTTTTTTCTCCTACTTTTAAATATCTTTTTTACAAACGGTAGCAAAAAAAAATAAATTGTTTTGTTTAAAGCTTTTTAATTTATAAACCTTTCCGTGATTAATTATGGACATTCAACACCATCTTTCCTCGGCTCAACAGTCTAATAATAATAATAACAATAATAATTCTGAAAGTTATCATCGACAACAACAAAATCAGCAACAACAGTTTCAACAACAACAACAACAACAGCATAATCCTCACCAACACCAACAACAGCAACAACAAATGCAACAGCCTATTCAACATATGACGTCATCTCTTAGTCGAAAAGGTTCTTCAGGTTCAAGTTCAATGTCACCACGTTCTTGTAAAACGGAAGGTCATGGTGTATCCGCTACGGTTTGTGCCAATTGTGGGACTACCACTACACCACTTTGGCGAAGAGCTCCGAACGGAGAAACGATTTGTAATGCTTGTGGTTCGTAAATTTTAAAATTTTTTTGAAACATTTGTTGAAAATTTAATTGTAAAATTTTTATTTATATATATTTTTATTTATATTTATATTTATATATTTTTATTTATATTTTATATTATATTTTTATATATTATTATTATTTTTCATACAGGACTTTATCTTAAAGCTCGTAATACGGTTCGCCCACCTTGGTTAAAACGTAATTCCATCAAAAAGGCCACTCCTATCATTCCCGAAGCTCCCGAAAATCCCAATAATGGAGGAACTTGCCCGGGAGACGGTCATTGTGACGGTACGGGAGGCTCCGACTCTTGTAACGGATGTCCCGCTTTTAACCAACATCAAGTCAATCGTCAAACTTTAATTTGTACCAATTGTGGTACAAATACTACACCGCTTTGGAGAAGAGACGAAACTGGCAATACAATTTGTAATGCTTGTGGACTTTATTTCAAGTTACATAACGTTCATCGTCCAGTTACAATGAAAAGATCAGTTATTAAACGTCGTAAACGTGTAGCTTTGGCTACATCACCACCACCATCTTCTACCACTTCTTCTTCTTCTTCTTCTTCTTCTTCTTCTCATCATCATTCTAGTGGTAACAACAACAATAATGATAATAATGATAATAACGATAATAATAATAATAATTCTGATAATGAATCCACACTTCATAAAAGTCGAATTCATCATCATCATCATCATCATCATCCTCCTACTCCAGCTTCTACATCAGGTTCCGAACGTGGATATCTTTCTTCTGAAGATGAGATTTGTTCAATTGAAGATTTATCATCACCAATTAGTCGTAAGAGAAAAGTGGATGATTATTCTATTATTAACAAAAGACGATGTGGAAATAATGGTCGACAAATTACTGCAATCGAGGATCATTATAAACATAATAATCATCGTCATCATGAACCAATGTGGAACAATGATAATGATGAACGTCGTAGAAGTTTAACACCTGTTGAACCATCTTTGAATTCAGGAATGCAAGTTCGTATTCATCCAGGACGTCTTATGGGAACTCCTAGTGTTCCTTTACCATCCGTTTATTCTGGTCAATATAATAATAATAATAACAACAACAACAACAACAACAATAATAATGATGGTTCCAGTTCACCTGTTCATTATACTTCCGGTAACTCCGCATCTCCTGCGTTATCAACATCATCATTATCATCAAGTCCAAATTCATCAAGTTCTATTTCTTCCTTGTTGAATCCTACCACACCTCAATTACCTCCAATTAATTCCATGTCAAATGTTACTACTTCTAGTGACATGTCAACCAACAATGTTATGGAGTTGAATCTTCGTCGTCATTCTCGTCATTCTTCTCCTCAATTAACTCAAAATGTAGTTCCTCCTATGATTACTCCTCCTTTGACTACTGTAACTTCTCCTTTGTCCACCCCTATGAATTCTGCACCAATTACTAGTGCAGATCCTAATCTTACTCAAGAAGTTTTACAAGCTCATCGTCAAGAATTGCAACGTGAAGTATCACATCTTAGTATGTTATTGAATAGAACCACAGCAATTTTAGTTGGTTTAGATCAAGCCATGGCATCTGCTGCTTCGGTTCGTGGACCTTCCGATAATAATAATAATAATAACAATAATAATAATGGAACTCATTATAATAACGTTGGATTACCTTCGCCACCTCTCAATGCTGGCACCAACCAAAAATCCTATATTTCAAACATGTCAAATGTGACTCTTCCTCCTCTTTCTCCTTAAAATAAGAAAATTCAAATTTTTGTATGTGGATCTCAATTATAATAATAATAATAATAATATTGGATTATATAAAAGAATAAACTCCTCAATAATAATAATTTATCACAATGAAATTAATGGAATTAATGCTGTTGTTTTTTTTTTTTGCTGATTATAATTTTATATAATATTTACTTTCTTTTTAATCTTTATATATGAGCGGTCAGTTGGGTCTGTATTTATTATTATTATTATTATTATTACTATTAGTCTATTAATATATATATTAGTCTATTAACATCATATATATAGTAAGATGAATGCATTGATACCTGCATTCATTCATTCATTTATCATTCATTCATTTATTCATTCATTCATTCATTTTTTTTTTAATTTAGAGATAAAAACAAACCAAATATTAGTTAAATATGTTAATTTAGATTTTTGTTGTTTGTTTGATGACGGAATTAATTATTGTTCCGCTTTCTTTATATATATTAACAAAAATAATTATGTTTTCAAATATGAGGCACAAAAATTATATATATAAAAAAATATATAAAAATATATAAAATTCATATTAAAATATATATATATATATTTAAATAGATATCAATGTTTTTTTTTTTTTAATTTAGAGATAAAAACAAACCAAATATTAGTTAAATATGTTAATTTAGATTTTTGTTGTTTGTTTGATGACGGAATTAATTATTGTTCCGCTTTCTTTATATATATTAACAAAAATAATTATGTTTTCAAATATGAGGCACAAAAATTATATATATAAAAAAATATATAAAAATATATAAAATTCATATTAAAATATATATATATATATTTAAATAGATATCAATGTTTTTTTTTTTTTGTCAAATGTCCTTTTTCTTTTTTTTTAACAAAAAATGTATACAAAAGCAAAAAAAAAAATGCATTTATTCATATATACGATTTTATATATGCTTCATAATTTAAATAGTTTAAACAATTTTAAACAATTTAAACAATTCAAAATAGTTTAACAATTTAAACAATTCAAAATAGTTTAAATGAAGTATTTCGGGGAAGTTTATTTTTGTTTTTTATTATTATTTTTATTTTTTTTATATTATTTTTTATTTTATTATTATTTTTATTATTTTTATTATTTTATTATTTTTATTATTATTCATTCATTCGTTTCGTGCAGGTTTTATTATTATTATTTCAATTTATTATTATTATATATTATCAGAGTTCCCCGGAATATTATTTTGGGCTTCTTGGTTGGTTATTGTTTTATTTAAATTAAGCACGAATACGAAAAATTATTTTATGATATATATATACCGTATTGATTTTTTCTTTAAATTTGAGAAAAATGATCACCAAATTATTATTTTTTTACAATACGTATATATACAATATGTCCTTTTTTTCTTTATTCAAATTTTTTTTATATTGACCTTGATTAAATAAAGTGAATAACGAAATTTAAAAAATAAATAATTTTCAAATTTTTTTATTGTTTTTTGATGATTGTCTTAAGATAATTAATTAATTAATTTAAATAATCAACAGTTAATTAATTAATTTTTGAATTAAATTTTTGTGTCACTGAAAAATCGTCATCTAGATTACGATTTCAGGATTTTTTTTATATATTAACTCGTCAAGTTATCAAAGTTAATCAAAGTTAATCAAATATCAAATTCAAAAAATTTAAATTATGCCTACTTCATCAGATTCAGATCTTCCATATGCTGCTGACGCGGAATCCTCTCTTTCCCATGAAGAATTGAATGTAAATGTTTTTTTTTTTTTACAGAATTATAATTATTAGACATTCACAAAATGTATTTATTTTTATTTTTATCTGTTAGGTACTTAAAAGACAATTTGAACGAGAAGGAAATGACGTAACAACGCAAACTAAATTCAATTATGCTTGGGGTTTAATTAAAAGTAAAAAGAAACCTGAACAACAATTAGGTGTTCGGTTGTTTGCAGGTTAGAATATATAGAATATAATTTATTATATTTGATAATATATATATATATCAATAATATCAATAATAATTATAATTAATTTATATTAATTAGAAATCTTTCAAGAATCAAGAGAACGTCGTCGTGAATGTCTTTATTATCTTGCATTGGGACATTATAAATTAGGAGAATACACAAGAGCCAAAGAATTCAATAATCAGTTATTAGAAAAAGAACCTAATAATATGCAAGGTCAAAGTTTAAAACAACTTATAGAAGATAAATTAAGCAAAGGTATGAAAAATATTAATAAATAATTTTTATATTACACAATATTTATATATGTTTATCTATATATTTATATATATTTATATAAGAATACAGTGAATTACATATTAAAATTTAATGAATTTATATTTATATTTTTTTTTTAATAGAGGGATTTGTTGGTGTGGCTATTGCTGTTGTAGCAATTGCAGTTGGAACAGCATTTTTTGCATTAATAAAACCCAGAGGAAAATAAAAAAAAAAAATGAAAAATAATTTAACAACAAACAATCGTACAAAGTTTTCTATTCTAATCATTTCTCATTTGAGAATATTTATATATATTTAAATATGTTTATGTATATTTAAGTGTATTCGAGTATTTGAGAAAGTATTTGAGAAGAAAAAAGAAGAAAAGAAAGCAGGCAGAAAAATGAAAAAAAAAAATAAATAATCAATTAATTAATATCTGATATTTGATATTAATATTTGATCTCAATTAAATTAATTAAATTAATTAAATTAACTTTATTATTTTTTGATCTCATCAGTAAGTAAATAAAATATAAATATTTATAAATTATCATGTGAATTTACAATATTATAAAAATAAATAATATGAACATGATGGTAAAATTATATATTATGATAAATGATAAAAAATTATATATGATGATGAAATTAAATGTATTAATATAAATATATAACAGTATATAATAATAATATGTTGTTATCTTATAGATTCTTCAAGATTTCTGGTTACTGTATCTAATTCACAAGTTTGTTGAAAACTATTTATATATTCTATTTTAATAAAATTAATATAATTTAATATAATTTAATATAATTTAATAAATCAATCAATTAATCAATCAATCAAATTAATCAACTTACTGACTACTGCTTTCTTGTTTGATTCTTGTAATTCACCAGCTAATAATAAAAATAATAAATAATAATAAATATTAAATATTTTGATAGATCAATAATTATAAAAATTATAAATTATAATAAATAATCATAAATTTAAATACAAATAAAGAAAGAATTAATAAATTTATTTACCTATAAATAATTCATCTAAAATATAATAAGCCTTATCAAAATTGTAAATAATATCTAATTCACAAACATTTCCAAAAAATTCATCAAGAACTTGTACATAACGATGAATTGCTTCTAATACATATAATTCATTCTCATCCCAATCTATACCAGCTGCAAAATAAAGACTTGCATATCTATTTATTTTATTATTTAAAAAATTTTGTTGAGAATAAATTTATAAATTCATTGTAAATAATTGTAATGATTTTTTACCTTTTATATATCACCTAAATAATTAAAAAATTGGAAAAAAAAATTAACGAAAAGATCAATTAATAATAATATTATTATCATCATCATCCAACCGAGCAATTAATAATATCAATAATAATAATTGTTGAGAATATTATCGAAAACATTATTATTAATATTTACCTTATGTTGACCATGTTCCAATACATTACACATATTTCGTTTTCGAGATAATATTAGTGTAGTTAAATCATTAGTAAGAGTTGTTTTATCTTTATCCGAAAAATATTGATACCATTTCTTTAATCGCATTTTCCCATGTCGACTAAAAATAAAAATATACAAAATCTATTTATGTTTCAAAGTTAGCATTATTTTCAGTAAATACTATGTAGTAAAAATGTAGTCAAAATTTAGTGAATATATAATGGAAATTGTAGTAAAAAACTTACCATGATTTTTTTTTTCTTTTCTTTAACTATATTAGAAAGTATTCCAGATACTAATGATATAAAGTCGAACGAAAAAAACGACTTCGGCTAGTTGATAATTTAGTTGACTCAAGATATATAATTTCTAAAAAAAGAAATTCGAGTACTGGGTCGCATGTTCACGTGATATTATAGAATAATTGTTAAAATTATTACTATTCTAAATCTAGATTAGGAATATTTAAATAATTTCAAAGTCACATTACAAAATTCGGTTTTAAAGTGATTAAGTAAAGTTGTTCAACAAGTACAAAACTCAGATATCAATTTTCTTGTAAAAACATTGAAAATACATCATAAACCTCCAGAAATGCCAAAATATAAACCCGATCGATAATTTAATCACGTGGAATGGAATGATACTATATATGTTATCAAGAAAATAATTTTGAAATTTATTATTTAAAATGTATTATTTAATACATATTTAATTACTATTGAGTCAATTATATTTGGAATTGTTATATCACTATGTAAGGTGCTGGTGTACTGGAATACAGTAATGTTTACTGGAAGTTGGAAGTTCAAATTATTATATAATAAATTAATTTGAAATTTTGTGATTTAGTATTTGAATTTGAATAACATGTATAGTTGTTCAATTTTTCTAATAAAAAAGGGTTTTTATTCTAAGACACAACTCAGTTCTTTATGAATTAAGCCTTACAGGGCTCAAGCTAAATTAAAAACTTAAGCTTAACTTAAATTAAACCTATATAACTAAGGCTTAACTTAAAATATATAAAATTTTAATTTGTAAATAGTTATTTTACAATTAGAATTTTTAATTTTTGATTATGTAACCAGTATTTATTTACAATATATTTATATATTTGATAAAATTTAAATAAATAAATAATATTTTGAATATATTAAATTTAAATAATTAAAATTTATTTTTATTATAATTGAACCATAATTTAATTGGTAATTTCCAATCTTTTCTATTAAGTTTTGGTTCAAATATATTAAAATTATATTTTTCTAATTTTTTCAAATATAAATCACAAGATACCTATATTAATAAATAAATAAAAAAATTAATAATAATAATAATAACAATAACAACAACAACAACAACAACAACAACAATAATAATAATAATAATAAAATAAATAATAATAAAATAATAAGTAATAATAATTACTGCAGATAATAAAGCAGGTAATGCCTGTTTTGAAATATCTTTTAAAAATGTTCTGGCAGTTAGCAAATGGTCATTAGCCAATGTAGCAATTTCAAATATTGCATCATTAAGTCCTTCAACTGAACCAGATCGAAATATTTCTTCTTGAGAAATATTATACTAAAAAAAAGAATAATAATAATTAATAATTTTTTTCTTCTTCTTTTTAATATTAATATAAAAATATATAATGTTTAAACCTTTGCAAGTATATTTACAGGTAACATCATTCTTCTTTTACTAACAAGATAAGGAAATGCTCTTAAAATAGTAACAATTCCTATAGCTTTTCCAATATGACTAGCTGCATGATCTGATTGTATATCTTTAACATTTAAAGATTCAAGATGTAAATATAATAAACATGATGCAGTATTTTCTCCATATGTTTCTAAATCTTTTGTAGTGAAATATGTTGGATCATTTAAATTAACATCCTAATTTATAATAAGAAATTTAATAACAGTAATCTTATGAAAATTGATGAGAAAGTTATATAAAGAATATGTAAGATATGAAGAATATGAAAGAGATCAAAAAATAAGAGAAATAAATATTGGTTGAATACCCTTTCATCTAAAATCCTTTTGAAAAAAATAGGAGATAATTTGCATATTTCTAATGAATTTGCTAAAACTTGAGCAATTGGTTGATGAGGTGGTTTACCCTTTAATTGATAATTATAGTTAATAATCAATAATAATTATAATTTAAAATTAATAATAATTATAATTTAAAATTAACATAAAATTAATATATAATTAAAATTAATAATAATTAAAATTAATAATAATTAAAATTTAATAATAAATTAATAATAAATTAATTAATAAAATTGGAGATAATTACCTTGAATACATTATCAATAGTTTCTCTCCAAAATTGGATTCTTACTTTACCAAGTTGAGGATTACTAACATTTTCACGAATCATTACAAGTTCAAGATTAAATGCACGCATACCTAAATGAACTTTTTGAAGTGGTTTGGGATAAAAAAATGAACAAAGATAATTTTCTGGATCATATTTTCTAATAACAAAATTATATAAAATAATTAATTATTATATAAATATAAAATAATTAATTATTATATAAATATAAAATAATTAATTATTATATAAATAAAATAATTAATTATATAAATAAAATAATTAATTATTATATAAATATAAAATAATTAATTATTATATAAATAAAATAATTAATTATATAAATAAAATAATTAATTATAAAATAAAAAATAAAAAATAAAATAAACACGGATAAAAAAAAAAAATATACCTTACAAGATCACTACAATACTTTATGGCAGGTTCTAAATTATTATTGTTATTAATTGTTTCTGTACTCTTTTGACGAACAATTAATAATCTACTTAGAATTGAAAATCTAAAATAATTTAAGGTTTTATTTGTAAAAGTCATTTTTATTATTTATTTTATTTTTTTTTAATCTGATTTATCTTTAGTTGCATAATCCAATAAAAACGTGCCAAGATTGGTTTAAATTTCTCATAAAAAATCATCTCAATAAAAATAAAAATAGCATATAAAATTAAAGAGAGTTTGTAAAATAATTTAGATAACTTTAGATAAAATGGTACTTTCAATTGGACAAATCTTGTATGTAATATTACTGATAATAAATGCGATGGCCGTTTTAAATGAGGAGAGATTTCTTGCTAGAAGTAAGTTTTTTTTTTTATTATAATTATAATATTCGTGATAAATGTGATAAATATTAATACTTTTTATATTTTTTACATTTTTTCTAAAATAAAAAAAATATATATTTCTNATATAAAATAATTAATTATTATATAAATATAAAATAATTAATTATTATATAAATAAAATAATTAATTATATAAATAAAATAATTAATTATAAAATAAAAAATAAAAAATAAAATAAACACGGATAAAAAAAAAAAATATACCTTACAAGATCACTACAATACTTTATGGCAGGTTCTAAATTATTATTGTTATTAATTGTTTCTGTACTCTTTTGACGAACAATTAATAATCTACTTAGAATTGAAAATCTAAAATAATTTAAGGTTTTATTTGTAAAAGTCATTTTTATTATTTATTTTATTTTTTTTTAATCTGATTTATCTTTAGTTGCATAATCCAATAAAAACGTGCCAAGATTGGTTTAAATTTCTCATAAAAAATCATCTCAATAAAAATAAAAATAGCATATAAAATTAAAGAGAGTTTGTAAAATAATTTAGATAACTTTAGATAAAATGGTACTTTCAATTGGACAAATCTTGTATGTAATATTACTGATAATAAATGCGATGGCCGTTTTAAATGAGGAGAGATTTCTTGCTAGAAGTAAGTTTTTTTTTTTATTATAATTATAATATTCGTGATAAATGTGATAAATATTAATACTTTTTATATTTTTTACATTTTTTCTAAAATAAAAAAAATATATATTTCTACACAAAACAAAAGTTGGAATGAGTACTCAAAATGAATCAGGATTTGGTACAGAGGGTCCTTCCTTCAAGTCAAATATTATAAATCTTATATCAGCTGTGAGAACATTGATGAGAAGTAAGTTCTCTTTACATTTTTTCAATTCATTCAATGTTATTTTTCATGAAAAAAAAATTAAATTATTTTTTTTTCTCTAAAGTCCCATTAATTGCGGTGAATGTTATTGTTATAATTTATGAAATATTGTTAGGATGAAAATAAAATATACATACACACATATATATATTTATTTTTATTTTACATAATATATGAATAAGACATTTTTTTTTAATAGTTTTAGAATCTAAATATTTTTTAGTTGTGTAAATATTTCATTCATTCATTCATTCATCATATTTCATTCATTATATTTCATCCTTAAAAAAAATTCAAATGTATAATATAAAATTATTATTATTATTATTATTATTATTATTAAAACACCAAATAAGACAAATGTCACAAATACAAATAATAGATATATATTTATTATTTATTAGTGCAAGAAAAATAAAGGAATGAATGCCGGGATTTATAAAATTGTTAATATTTGAATGTATATTGAATGTAATATTGAATGTATATTGAATATTGGATATATATTGAATGTAATATTGAATGTATATTGAATATATATATATACTTGTATGTTATATATGTTATACGTGTGATATAATTATAATATGTATGATATAATATGATATTAATGTATGATATTAATACGTATAATATCTGAATTTCGTCGCAAGTTTAATCATTTTTTTTAATAAAAGATTTACAACACTATTTAAATTTCCTGAATTACTATTATTATTATTATTATTATTATTATTATTATTATTATTATTATTATTATTATTGTTATTATTATTTTTTATTATTATTATTATTATTATTATTATTATTATTATTGTTTCATTAAAGAAGTCCTCTGTGAACCACATTCATCATTTTCATCACTACCCACTGAAGATGATGATTCATCCTCAGAATCTATCGCTCTCTGTGGTGATGATGATAGTTCTGATTCTGACTCAACTGGGGGTTGTGATTGCTTTAACCGATCAAATAGAAAACTACACAATAAATGAAAATAATGAATAAATAAATATATATATATAATATATATATATATATATATATATATACGTAAAAAATAAAGTTTTACCTCCGTTCTATTCGCAGTCGTTGTATGTTTTTTTTTGCTTTGGTTAATTTGTTCTGCAATTTCTCGTTTTCCTAATTAAAATTAATTAAAAATTATTTTAAATTATTTTTAATTATTTTAATTCACTTTGACGATTCATTTAATAACTCATTAATAACGTTAAATAATTTAATACCTCTTCCATATCGCGAATCTTTTTCTTGAGTTCTCTATATTTCCTTTTGTACTTGATTTCTATCCGAAATATTTAAAGTTCTTTGTGTTGTAAATTTGTAAAATAATAATAATAATAATAATAATAAATTACTGAATAGTAAAAATTGATTAAAAAATTTAATGGATACCGTCGGCTGCAGAAGCTCCCTTAAATAATGAGGGTTGTTTTTTCGACTAGTAAATTTTAGCAGATTTTAGTTAATTTAAGCAGATTTAGTTGATTTTGACAAATTTTAGTTATTTTTTATCATATATTTTTTTTAACCATTAAAAAAAATTTAATAAAATTAATAAGATTTAAAAATAAAAAATTTACCTTTGAAGACATTTCGTCGTGAGAAGGTAAATTATTATTGTTATTATTATTAACGGAAGGCTCAGCGAAACGGTCAACACTATAGGACACTTTTGGATTGTAACCAGAAAAACAAACAAACCCAAATAATCAACGTCGAATAAAAAGAACCAAAAAGTTTAGTAATTTAACTTTGGATATTAACTAGATTGAAGAACGTATAAGATATTGTCCGATAGTTGCTTATCAACAGAAGTTCCAAGAGTAAAAAGAGTCCTCTAAGGGATATTTTTTTTTCGATTCCGAAGAAAGAAAGTTTTCGCGAGTTTTTTTTTGGTTTTTTTTTTTTTTAGTTTTATTATTATTATTATTATTATTATTATTAACGGAAGGCTCAGCGAAACGGTCAACACTATAGGACACTTTTGGATTGTAACCAGAAAAACAAACAAACCCAAATAATCAACGTCGAATAAAAAGAACCAAAAAGTTTAGTAATTTAACTTTGGATATTAACTAGATTGAAGAACGTATAAGATATTGTCCGATAGTTGCTTATCAACAGAAGTTCCAAGAGTAAAAAGAGTCCTCTAAGGGATATTTTTTTTTCGATTCCGAAGAAAGAAAGTTTTCGCGAGTTTTTTTTTGGTTTTTTTTTTTTTTAGTTTTATTATTATTATTATTATTATTATTATTATTATTATTACTATTATTATTATTTATTATTATCTGTTGTTATTATTATTGTTATTATTGTTATGATTATTATGATTACGAGTTGAATGGATCAAGTTCAAAGTAAAAATTATTATTATAATTTATATAAATCATTTCTTACTGTGATGTGACTTTAATTAATTTTAGTAAATCTTTTAGTTAATTTTAGTGACTATCAAAGAGATCAAGAAGAACATGCCGTGACGTCACACATGATCATCCTATCTATTAATATCGATTTTGTATCAATCAATGTTCTGTATCGAAATTCAAAAATTCAAGAAAAGAAGGAATTGACAAAAGGTCGAGGAGTCATGTGATTTAGCAATGAGTTCTGATTGTTACTAAAAATGTAAATAATGTAACAATGTAAATATTATTTCTTTATCACAACCATTATTAATATTCACAATAGATATATCATTATCATTATCACTATTATTATATGAATAGTCTAAATCTAAATCTGGTTTTTTAACTAAAATACATTATGACTTTATATAAAATTATATATATATATGACTTTATATAACTTTATATTAAGAAGATTGATGTCGTTTGGAAGATGATTCACCACCTTGTCGAATTCCTTGAATTTCTTGAATTTCTTGAATTTCTTCTTCATTTAATTCAATCATAGTCAAAGGCCTTTTTAATTGAGAGAATCCTGGTTGCCAACCTTCACTTTTTAATGTTTCTAATTGATACTTTGTTTCTAAAGTTACATGACGAACTCGAAAATCATCAAAATTGTTGGGTATTTTCATACCTTCAATAAAATTTTGAAATAAACTTGGATTCAAATAGATATTAACTAATAATAATAATATAATTATTATATGTTAGAAAATAAAAAATAAAATAAAAATAAAAAATAAAATAATAAAATAAAAAATAAAATAATAAAATTAAAATTAAAATAAAAATTAAAATTAAAATAAAAATAAAAAATATGATATTTACCAGGATTGATTTTATATAATGCTTTCACAATTTCTATCACAACATTTAAATCAAACATTCCGGGATTATCAAGTATCATATTAAATAAAAATATAATACGCATTTCTGACTTGTCAGTAATTAAATGTTGAAAACGATCTACCAATAAACTTCTAAGATTCGAATGAAGTGTATACTGTAAATATGTTTTATCCTATAATCATTAGTTATATAATCATTGGTTATATAATAATATAATATAATAATATATAATTAATACAGTAATTATTATTTATTTCTCAAAAAAATACCGAAAACACAAAAAAAACAAAAAAAACAAATACCAGGTAAGCAAATACGCTTCCCAAGACATCAATAGCTTTCGCATGATTAACACAAATTTGTCTAAAATTTTCAATCCATGATTCAATCTGTTGATTATTTTCTAACTGATTCCCAAGTATATTAAGAGTCTCTTCAATCAATAAGTTAATATCTGAATATAATCGTTTTTGAAAACCTTGCCAACACATCCAATATATGCTCCTATTTTATATATGCATATTATTGATATTAATATATGATTAATAATAAAGATACCAATAAAGTAAAGAAGAAACCTATAAAGTTCTTCATGAGAAAATGAATGTAAAGGTCTTTCAGTCTGAAGATCGACTTGTAAAGCACTGCGAACAAAGCATAAAATTTTAGGCCAGAATGTAGATTCATATACATATTCTGTAATTTGAACTCCAAAATTAAAAACCGTCAGTTTTTTTTTTTTTTTACGTAATGTTTATTACATACTATTTACACACCAGGGTTAATTCCAAGGTTTGAACTAATAGATGTTGAAGTATTACTTTTTTGAGTGTCTCCACTTTCTGACATATAAACATTCATTTGTTACTATATAACTAGAATGGTTTAATTACAATTATTAAATATTGAATTTATTTGTATCATGTGTCATCATGTGCTTTTAAGCTGATATTTCCGAATGAGGAATCTTAACCTAAACCCGACCTCCTCTCTAGCAGATGATGGTTAAAACATTTGTCATGAATTTTATAAAATTATTCTTCTAATTGTAACTTTTCGAAGACAACTACAAGAGGGAAGAGAGAGAAAAATGTGGAGAAAAAAAATTTAATGATGATTTAATATCTGCTGGGTCGTTATAAAATAAGGCGATCATCAGATTAAACAAACTATTACGTATAAAAATGCCATATGGCCCCATACTAGTCATTTTAGATGATGATTACGAGCCACCAGCCACCACCACCATAACGTCACTACTCTATTCTACTTTTATTTCTAACTTTTATTTATTTCTAACTCTTTATATTAATAAAGCTACATCACTTCGAAAACCAAATACAGTGAACGAAAAGATTCTTTTTGGTCTACCGTAGAATGTTACTGTATTTTTCTGTATTTTTCTGTATTTTTGAATAAGCCTTTATTAATAACCATCCATTATAAATGCCAAGTCAATATGCGAAAATGGATTAATTGCAACTCTAATTGGTCGATCTATCGAATAACATAACTGTATTTATTGAAAAAAAAAGTGAAATTGTGAAATTCGAATCCAAGTTTGGAATAATTTTTGAATTAAACAATAAAACAGGATAATCAGGAGTAATTAATTATTAAATTAAATATTGGTTTAAGTATTTTTGTTAATTAAAAATTTAAAAATTATTGTTTTAATTATTTTTTTTAAAAATTATGTATTGTTTTAATTTTTCAAAAAATTCTTTGATTCAATTTAAATAAGATTTCAAAAAAAAAAACCAATTACCGACATTTCGGTATATTTGTTAATATTTGTTGTACCAGAACAGGTTTATGTTAATCGTCGTTCATTGTTATTTTTATTAATTGTTTCTAGAAAGATTGTACCAACCAACAAAGATTTTCGGATTTTCCCAGATTATACCTATTAAAATTCTCAATTAAATAAATTAAATAAAGCGAATAAAAATAATTTATATTAAATTTATTAAATTTTAATTTTTAAAATATTTAAGCAGTATATAAACCGAATAAAGTGAATAAGATAAATTTGAATAAAATGATTGGTACTTTGTAGAAATATATTTTTCATCTCAGTCGTTCTTCTCGGAAAGTGTGATGATAATAATAATATATGAAATATGCAATTTATTGAATTGTAAAACAATTGAATTAATGTTGAATTAATGTTGAGTTAATGTTGAGTTAATGTTGAATTAATGTTGAATTAATGTTTATAATTTAGTAATACAAAAAAATAAAATTTTAGTGATTTTAGTTGTTCGTAAAACTAATATATTCAAGTTTCTGTAACAAATTTGGATAACTATGCACTGTGTATTTTTTTGTGTTCAATATTTGGTCAAGTATAATTCTATTGTCATAACTTTATCGTACATTCTGTGTAATTGTTATTTATTTTTATTTTTTGATTTTTTATTTATTTATTTATTTATTTATTTATTTATTTTAATTTTATTTATTTTTATTTTATATAAATTATACAAATCAAGGATAACTGTATATCTAGCCACCCTTCTATATATATAACTTAACTAACTGGAGAGTAATCTTCCCATTTACAGTATAAACTAACGCCCAAATTTTTTAACATCGCCACTCTTTTTTTTTCTTCTATACGTAATTTTTTTCCCTCTATTTTTCTTCCCTCTGTTTACTCCATTACTCCTTCATTATTCCTCCATTAAATTTTTTTCTCCTAGTTCCGACTTCCCTCAACCTTATTCAACTTGAACTTTTTATATACGGAATATAATTTTATATTGTAACATTCGAGTGTTATTCAAAAAAAATAATTCCTTCTAATAGTCAAGTATTTGTACCATATTTTTATATATTCTTCCTTCTCAAACTACGGCGCGTCGCGCTTTTTTTATTGACAAATTTGCTATATCAAAATTATTTGAAATAATCGAAAAAAATTAGTTGGAATTTTAAAAAAAAAAATTTTATTTTTTTTTTTATTTTTCTTTAAAAGAATTTTCAAAAGAATCAACTCAATTTTTCTCAAAAACTCACAATTAGAAATAATAAATAATTAAGAGTAATAGAAATAGAATATAGTAATAAACAATTATTTAATTGTTATTTAAGTACTAATATTTGTATATCTAATAATAATATATCTATATAATATATATTTAAAAATAAACAGAAATACTTTCTACATTTATTATATCCCCCCCCAAAAAATCCATATTTTCACTAAAGAAACCTGAAGAAAATGTTTGCTCCGAGATCTTCGAGACCTGTTACCGTTGCTGTTTATCCACAAAAAAACGGTCTAAGACGTAGAAAAAAGGGTGAAAACGCAACACCGGCTGTAAGTATCTTTTTTTTTTTTCATATTTTTTAGGTTTATAATGTTTTTATAATTTTTATAGCATTTTAATTTATCAATATCATATTTATCAATAATAAAATCATATGAAATTATTTCGATGTTCGATCATATTAATCAGAATATTATAATTAAGAAATCAATATTTTAATATGTTAATATGAGGATCAAATAAATGATAATAACTTCGTTTGAAAATAAAAATATATTTCGTATCAAGACAATCTTTTGATCAACAATTATACATAAAATACTATAAATACTTTGATCCTCATAATAATTATCTTTAATTAAAAAAAAAATTATAGATCGAACTTGAACGAATTCTTGGATTTACTACTTCAAAACCTACGGTATTATCAACAGCTCCTACATTGGATCTTGTAGCTTACGCTGCTGGTTCAGTAGTTGTACTTTATAATCATAAGAAAAATAAACAAGTTGCACTTTTACACGCGTCATCAAGTGCAACTCCTATTCAGCAAACCAATTTGAATACTTCCAATTGGTCTGCGGCATTTCCTAATCGTCATATTCCTACTGATGGTGTAATAAATCCATTGGGAGCATTGGGTTTATTAGATCCACAGTCTGCCAATAATGGAAATGTTGTTAGTAATTCTAAAAAGACGCCTGTTAGTAACAAAGCTAAACCAATATCATGTATCACTTTTTCTCCTGATGGTAATTACTTGGCTGTTGGTGAGGTAACGTGTCATTTATAGAATTGTGATAACATTGTGATAGATAAACATTGTGATAAAGTTGTCATTATAATAAATCATTATTATGACACCATTAAAATTATATATTTTTTACTTTATTTTCATGGGTTCATCTTTAAAGGCTGGTCATCAACCACGTATCTTAATATGGGACGTACAATCTAGAACCCTTGTCAATGAATTAAAGGGTCACAAGTATGGCGTTCTGGCCCTTAAATTTTCTCCAAATATGAAATGGATTGTATCTTTAGGATTCCAAGTAAGTAAATGTTTTTAATTGAAATTATTTAATATTGCATTTTTAATACAGTAATCTCATAGGTTCTTAAATATTTTCAATATTTACATTTAGCATGATGGTTATCTAAATGTTTGGAATTGGAAAAGTGGTACCAAAGTCGCGTGTAATAAAATCACTACAAAAGTTCACACATTAGCATTTAGTCGAACTGGTGCCTATTTTGTAACAGCTGGATTACGACACGTGAAATTTTGGTATTTTGACGCGAACGGAAATCTACCAAAAAAGCAAGGAGTAAATATTATTCATAAATTTTTATAAATTTTTATATTTCATTTATTATTATAATTACTAATTATTATTATAATAATTGTTAATTATAAGGGTCAATCAATAACAAAAACAGTTCAAGTATTAGATGGGCGATCAGGAATTCTAGGAGATTTAAGAGATAATAATTTTCTTGATGCAACTTGCTGTCAAAAAACAGATCATACATACTTTGTAACATCTAATGGATTGTTGTGTATGTTCACGGAGGGAAGATTAATGGATAAATGGGTTAATTTGCAGGTTAGTTATTATTATTATTATTATTATTATTATTATTATTATTATTATTAAAAATTTTAAACACTTTTTTCATAAAAATATATATTTATGATAATCAATAATTATAGGTCAAAGGCGCCTATTCAATTGATGTTAGCGAACATTACATTGTTTGTGCTTGCACTAATGGGATTGTTAGATTATTTGAACCAGTCACATTGAAGTATTTGGGTACTTTACCGAAACCACATCCTTTGGGAGTTGATTTGACTTTACAAACGGGTACTACTTATAATGGAACTGGTGGTCCCAATGACTCATATCCCGATACATTGGCTTTAAAGTTGGATGCGGAAACTGGAAAATTAACATGTATCTATAGTGATCGTAGCCTTTTTATATGGGATATCAAAGACGTTAAAAAGATGGGAAAATATAGAAGTTTTCTTTATCATTGTGATACTATCTGGGGTGTGGAGGTAAAAATTAAGAATTATTATTAATAATTATTAAGAATCATATTATTATTTTATTTTTATTTTTTTAATAATATTTATTAATATTTATTTTTGAAAAAAAAAATCTTGTTAGATGATACCAGATCATGATCCTAATTCAACTTCTGAAAGCATTTTACCTGAAAATACTTTCGTAACTTATTCGGCTGATAGTACTATACGTTTTTGGAATCTGGATGGTACAAATTCTGCAACAAATCAAAATTCAACTTCTACTCATGGCATCAAAAGAAACATTTATAGCAAAGAATGTCTAAAAATTGTTTATGTGGATCCCGATGGTTCATATAGATCAAGTGCAGTGGTCAATAAAAACGATCAACCTGGTGAGGATATTTTGTATTATTCTATTTTATTTATTTTTATTAATTTAATTTAATTTAATTTAATTTAATTTTATTGACTAGATTCAACTGATCAGTCAGCAACGACTACTTCAGCACCTGTAGAATTGGGTATTCGAACTTTAAGAATTAGTCCAGATGGAAAATTAATGGCATCTGGAGATCGTGGAGGAAATTTAAGGTATGATTTATTTACTGTTTTAACTTTTAATTTATTAATTCCATTATTTCATTTTGATTTTCAATTTCCTTTATTTCCTCTATTTCCTCTATTTCCTTTATTTTAGGGTACATGATCTTGATACTTTTGAAGAACTTACGTATCAAGAAGCACATGATGCTGAAATCCTAACAATTGAATTCACTGATGGTCGCATACCAGGTTAATTAAAAAAAGAACTCGAAAGAATTCTCATTATAATTTCTTATTGATATTATTATTAAATAATTAAATTTTTTATGAATATTTTAGATGCTCCATACTTGATTGCCACAGCAAGTCGGGATAGAATATTGCACGTCTTTGATATTAATACCAATTATCAATTAATTCAAACATTGGATGATCATTCTTCTTCAATAACAGCCATTAAGTTTACAAATGATGGTGGGAGATTAATTAGTTGTGGCGCTGATAAAAGTATAATATTCAGAAGTCGACAGAATGTATTTATAACTTCTTTTATAAAATTTTAAAAATTGAGAATTTTGTAAACATGAATTTTTCTCATTTTCCTTTTATCATCCTTTTTTTTTTAGAATGGTAACTTTCCTTATTTTGTGACATATCATAATATATCTGGAAGAGCAACTGTATTCGATATGGATATCGATGTATCAAATCGTTATATAGGTACAGTTTCTGGTGAACGTCGGTTAAATGTTTTTCAAATTGAAACAGGTAAAAATGTGAGAAGCTATAAATCAGATACTCCAGATGAAGTCAATGTTGCGGATCAAGGAAGTTTGTTAAGGGTTTCTTTGGATCCTGGTGGTGTATATGCTGTAACCGGAGGTTCAGATAAGAGTATCCGTTTATTTGATTTTGCCACTGGAACGATACTAGGAAAAGTGTTAGGACATTCAGAATTAATCACGTGTGTTAAATTTACTCCTGATTGTGAACGTGTTATTTCAACATCAGCAGATGGTTGCATATTTGTTTGGAAAATATCCGATGAATTGGTTTCTAAAATGCGTCAAAAATGGTTGAATAGGAGTGGTGTTGGTAGAACTTCTCCAGTTATGAAAGATTATCTTTCATCACCACAATTATCATCTTCAATTTCACCGATGATCCAACCACGGGCAACCACAATGCCTGCACAAAGACCTCAATCAATTATGTTAGATCTTCAACAACAAAGTGAGAGTGTTAATGGACGGGCACAGGACTTTACTGTTCGTAAGAGTTCAAGTGGTTTGAAAATCAAAAAATCTTATTCATCTCTTACAACATTGGATACTCAAATTGAAGATAACACAAAGAAAATAGGAGGTACTTTGAGAAGACCTGTTTCATTTGCCAATGACGGATCATCACAACCAAAACCTATTCAATTATCATCAACATCAACACCACCCAGACCTGTATCTGAACTTTCACCAACTCGAATACCTACAGCAAAATCACCACCTCCGAATAGCCCTTTATCTGATACATCTTTATTAGCTACCCCACCAAATACACCTATTTCACCAAATATGGTAAGAAGGGAATCATGGAAAATTGGTCTCCCTAATTGGGCGAAAAAGGCATTCAAAGAAAAAGATGATGAAAATTCGTTAACAATCATTGTGAACAATGACAATGTGAATAACAATGTAAACAATAATGTGAAAAATGATGCGTTTAATGTTAGTGATGGTTCATTTAATGTTGAAAAGAAATTATCTAACGCAACGAGACCTCTCAATAAAACCAAATCACAAAGTAAATTGCGTCAGGATTTAACAATCCAATTTTTAAGTGAAGAAAATAACGACCAAGGATTTACTTCAATGTCAGATAGTGCAATATTTGATGACCCACTTCCAATTTCAGATAGTTCTCCAAATTTAGATGAAGTTGATGAAGATGAAGATGAAGATGTAAATTCACCCATTGATGATGATTCTAATGAAGACGCGGAAACAATATTTGTAGAATCTCAAGAAGAGGAGGAATATGAAGAATATATTGTGGATAATGAAAATACTCCTACTCCGAAACTAAGACGCAAGAGTAGTTTTGTGGGAAGTATTAAAACTGTAGAATTTGCCGGAGATCGTCCAAAATCTCCTTCCGGAAGTGAAAAGGAAATTGATGTAGATTGTAATACTGAAGATAATGAAAATGAAGTTGAAGAAGAGGATGAAAGTGCCGAAGAAAATGTGCAAAAATTAGAGATGTTTTTAGCAACTCATCTAAAACCTGATGCAATTGACAAGTCTAATTTGACAGATAACGATCATTTGACTAAAGACCTTTGCACGAAAAAACGTCAAAGCTTGACTACAAAGTTTTATTCCGTCAATCCAAGACAATTACAAGATTCTAGTGATTGTGATGATGGTTTGTTTGATTCAATGAAGAAACTGATATTTAAATCAGAACCAGGAGAAAGTATTTTAAAAGAGAATCCGTGTACAGAAGATATTGAAAAGACTTTAGAAGTTTTAGAAGGAAAGAAAGTAGAAATGGTGAACCAGGAAAATAAAGACGGTTCTTTAATAAGACAGATGGAAGCTATTGAAAGAAACAAAGTTTCAGAAAATACAAAACCCTCTTTAATAACATTACCAATATTGATCACACCTGCCAAGGACCCCTCGAATAATGATCAAAAGGATCTTGAGGAGAATAAAGAGGCAATTGATGATGGTGAAATTAAAGTCATTGAAAATAAAGATGAATTGGATATTACAATTACTGAAGAACATCATGAGAAAAAAACCATTATTAAGTCTGATGATGGTTAGTTTCTTTTTTATAATTTTATATAACTTTTTTTTTAAATTATTTTTTTAATTTTTTTTTTTTTTTAAAAAAAAATTAATTATTTCTTTTCTATCTGTAGCTCCTATCACTCGAAATAGCACAATTTCGTCGGATGATCAATTAAATGAAGATAGTGTTATGGACGATTTGTTGAATATGACCATTCTTTTGGAAAGAACACTTAATGCATACAAGAAGGCCTCAAATAATGAAANGCTATTGAAAGAAACAAAGTTTCAGAAAATACAAAACCCTCTTTAATAACATTACCAATATTGATCACACCTGCCAAGGACCCCTCGAATAATGATCAAAAGGATCTTGAGGAGAATAAAGAGGCAATTGATGATGGTGAAATTAAAGTCATTGAAAATAAAGATGAATTGGATATTACAATTACTGAAGAACATCATGAGAAAAAAACCATTATTAAGTCTGATGATGGTTAGTTTCTTTTTTATAATTTTATATAACTTTTTTTTTAAATTATTTTTTTAATTTTTTTTTTTTTTTAAAAAAAAATTAATTATTTCTTTTCTATCTGTAGCTCCTATCACTCGAAATAGCACAATTTCGTCGGATGATCAATTAAATGAAGATAGTGTTATGGACGATTTGTTGAATATGACCATTCTTTTGGAAAGAACACTTAATGCATACAAGAAGGCCTCAAATAATGAAAGTATGGCAAAATTGATATCTGATAGTTTACTAAATATGATGGATGATATAAGTAAAAGCGTCAATATTGAAAGTAACGAGGATCATGATAATATTAATAATTGTCCTGATGAAGAAATTAAGCGTAAGAGTGTCAATAATTATAAACAATTCATAAATGACAATGATAATAATTATAACAATTATCATGAAGAGGAAGAAAATGATTCAAATAATTCTTACTACACAGCAATTACATCTCATAGCAACGAAAATGAATCATCACCAGACATTAATAACATTAATAAAAGTAATAATTTATCTTTAATGTCAACATCACCGCCATCTAAACAAAATTTACAATTATCAGAAGGAATCATGTATGATTTTTTGGAAAAGTATTCCGAATTATTGGTAAAGACGGTTGATGAAAAAATTACTGCAAAGTTGACCCCTACATTAGTAACCAAACCAAGCACTGATGAATTAGGAAGTAATTGTATTACTCCAAATTTGTCTTCTAAATCAACCAAATCTATCAAAGGTTCGATACCAGTTGGGATTAGTAAAAACAAAATTTCAAAGTCAAGATTTGTTTAAGATGATGGTTATTTATTTATTTTATATTAGAATGTATAGATCAGTTTAAAAGTTTTTTTTTTGTTTTTTCATTTTTTATGCATATTATATTATTATATCAATTAGTACGATAAGGATAATTATTTTTTTTAATTTTTTGTATATTTAAGAATATTTTTTCATTAATTGAAATATAATTCAACCATTTTTCAATTTTACATTTCAAAAAAAAAAAAAGAATACAGTAACAATAATATGTATGTGTTCTTTGATTTCTCTTATTTAGGATAAATATGATTCATCAAAAATCTTGATAAAGGTAATGGATTANAACAAAATTTACAATTATCAGAAGGAATCATGTATGATTTTTTGGAAAAGTATTCCGAATTATTGGTAAAGACGGTTGATGAAAAAATTACTGCAAAGTTGACCCCTACATTAGTAACCAAACCAAGCACTGATGAATTAGGAAGTAATTGTATTACTCCAAATTTGTCTTCTAAATCAACCAAATCTATCAAAGGTTCGATACCAGTTGGGATTAGTAAAAACAAAATTTCAAAGTCAAGATTTGTTTAAGATGATGGTTATTTATTTATTTTATATTAGAATGTATAGATCAGTTTAAAAGTTTTTTTTTTGTTTTTTCATTTTTTATGCATATTATATTATTATATCAATTAGTACGATAAGGATAATTATTTTTTTTAATTTTTTGTATATTTAAGAATATTTTTTCATTAATTGAAATATAATTCAACCATTTTTCAATTTTACATTTCAAAAAAAAAAAAAGAATACAGTAACAATAATATGTATGTGTTCTTTGATTTCTCTTATTTAGGATAAATATGATTCATCAAAAATCTTGATAAAGGTAATGGATTAGATATGCCAACCTTCGTTAGGACCCTAAAAGCTGATGCAACAATAGATAATAATATTAATAGTAAAAATAACAGCCATGAAGAAAAAACTTATTATAAATTATAGTGTAAAAAATGAAAGCAACACATTATTCTTTTTTAAAAAAATATAAATTTAGTAGAAATAAATAATATCAATTATTGTATAATTGTGTAATTGTACAATTTAATAATTATAATATGATAGCATCATAAATGAAAATTATTATACATAATATACAAGATTTTTTTTGATTTTTTGCATTAAATAACAGTAGAATCATATATACATGTATTTGTATAAAAAATAATGAGTTACTATTACAACAATAAATAATTCTTGATTTGGAATAATAATAAATAATCAAGGATTTCCAAAAAGTTTATGAAAAATTGAATATAAAAAGAAAGAACAATGGACTGATAAAAATTATATAAGAATGTAATCAAAAAGTTAATCTTAAAAATCAAATATTTAAAAAATGCAAAGTTGAAATAATTAAAAAAGTCAATTTTTGATTATATAAAGATAATAGTCAAATTTTATTATTTTTACATATTTATTACATTGATCAAATAAATAAAAACAAGTAAAATTTTTGACAGACAAAAAAATATACAAATAGGCAGAAAAAATCAGCTATCCATATCGGCTGATTATAAAAATTGACTGATTTTCTGTTACACAAAAATTTTTTTTATTTACCTCTTAATAAAGTTAATAAAACTTATTGATAACAGATTTTGACTACTAAGTAAAGTTGTTCTTTTGGAGTAAAGTAAACAAAATAAAAGAAAAAATAAGATAAAATAATGTTATTAAACCTTTTAAGAAAGAAATAAAACAAATTTCCGCAGGGTAAGGGGATGGGTTTAATGGGTTGACAAGTATTTATTAACAGGTCTACTTATATTTAAACTCTTATTTACTTAATAAAATATTTTTAAAAATTACAAATATATGTAAAATTTTGTGCCGAATATTTTTATTTAAGAGTTGAGAAGTAGTTTCCTTAATAAAATATTGAGATTTTTTTGATTTTTAAATTTCTTCGAAAAAATAAATAAAATTATAATTGACTGAGAGGATATCACCTGATCTAAAATTTTAAAACTTTCACTGCCTATTTGCATATTATTCACAAATCTCCTTGCTTATTTGTATCAAAAATTTTACCTATTTTCTTCATTTAACCAGTACAAATAAGCAGAAAAATTAATTTGTAAATAGATAAAAAAATTTATAACTAATTCAAAGAAATTTGTAACCAATTTATAAATAAACTAAGTTAAAAATTTTACTAATTTTTAATTATTTGATATGTGTTAAATATTTAATAGATATGTAATAAGATCCAAAATTAGTGATACCTATTATAATTCAAAAAAATATTATAACTCTTGTAACATTGATTAAATAAATAAAATTTTTAGTATAAATAAACAAAAAGATATACAAATAAGTAAAAAAATTTATAAATAATTTGTAAATAAGTAAAGAAATTTGTTATAATTCATAAATAAATAAAGAAATTTGTAACCAATATGATACAGAAAGTCTAAAGGCATCACATTTTTTAAATTGTTATAACTTTGTATTTAAATATAAAAATTTAGAAAAAAATACATTATTTAATAACTTATAATTTAACATATTTTTTTTAATAAAAAATCTTTATCAATTAGTTAGATTTTTTATATAAAAATATAATTTTTATTTAGAGCAATATTATTAATTTTATTTCATATGAAACATATAAATTAATATAATTATTTGTTTTATATTTGTACATTTAATAAATTAATTGCTATTTTACATTTGAAAAAGTAAAAATTTTCATCAAAATTTTTTTTTTATTTGTACAAATTAATTTTTTTAATATAAAAATTAATATAACATAAAATTTCAGCAGTAATGTATACTGATCAAATAGAAAAAAATAGGATAGTTTTATCATGAATAGAATTCTAATTAATAACTAAATTTGCTAAGATTTATTAAGTATAAGCAGTCAATTTTTTCTAATTTATAAACAGAAATTTTTGATTTATGAATTTTCAAAAATAGGATATTCAATTTATGCATATTTGCACTATTAATAAAATTCTGATTTTTGTTTATTCAACTAGTAATAATACATAATGTCTTTAAACTTTTTACACCATACTAATTGAATAAACAAAAATAAGTAAAATTTTTGATACAAATAAATAACTGATTCATAAATAGACAGGAGATTTTAACTAATTCATAAATAAATAAAAAAATTTGTAACTAATTCATAAATAAGTAATATCAGAAAATTTTTTCAAATATAATATTTTATAATTTTAATATAATATTTAAAGCTTTTAATAATTTAATTCAATTTAGTAGTAAAACTAAAATTAAACCAAATTACCAATTCAGATTCAATTAATTTAATTTGAAACTAAATAATAATTATTTAAAATTAAATTAAATTAAAATTAATTTTAAACTAAATTAAACCAATTTTATTTAATTTTTATATATTCAATAATTACTAAAATCCTTCAAAATCAATATCATCAGTAAATTTTTTTAAACGTAAGCCTTCAAAGTCCTTTACTCCGATAACCTTCGAATACCTCCAACATAAACGTAATATTTACGAAGGTTATTGGTACCGAAAACCTTTATTTTTATTAATAAAATATAATATTCCGAAGGTTATTGATATTGATAACCTTCAATAACCTTCATTTTATCATAATAAACGTAATATTTACGAAGGTTATTGATCCAATAACCTTCAATAACCTTTGAAAACGAAATTATTACAATAACCTCCAATATAAAAAATTTCCAGATGATGTATATATGTAAACTGAAATATTCAATTTAATTTTAATAGCCTAGAGAAAGTTTGTTTTTATTGGTTGATAATCAATAGTATCGTGATTGATCTGCACGAATAGAAATTTAAGATTCAAATCAGGTGATTAAAAGTGATTAGCGAGATTATCTTTAGATTTCAAAGCCAAAATTCAAATTTTATTTATTATTTAAAATATATTTTATTACTTGTTAAAAAATCATACTGTATTTTGTATAATTCCGCATATAAAATAATAAAAAATATATATATTAATTCTCATCTAAAAATATTTGAATTTTCTAAATACTCAAAAGGTTATAGATTCTATAAGTCGTATATAAAGTTAGTTTTATTAAAAATACACTTTATTTTCACTAATATTTAACTTATTATTATAAATATGAATAGTTCCAGTTATATTTCACATTAAAAAATACTTTCTATATAAACTCTCTAAAACATAAGATCTTGTGAGATCATATATTGTTTAATATTAATTCTATAATAAATTTTAATAAAATAAATAAAATGATTTTTCGTTTGAAAACAATAAAAAATTTAATAAAAGTTATATACTTTCCAATTTATTGATTAATAAATTTTTAAGTATTTTTTTTATTACAATTTCAGTATATTAATATAAAAAATACTTTCTACATAAACTTCAACGACAGTGAGATCAGGTAGGATCAAAAGTGTTCAAACGAAAGTAAGAACTTGAAAGAATATACCTGCAAAATTTTAGTACCAATCATTTAGTCATTTTAGTGACTTGTAATATAGACGATCATAAATCAATTGAACGCTATTGTAAAATTAATATAAATATTTGTGTAACATGCTGATCAAAATCTAGACTTTCCCTATGCTAATTTTAATTCAGTTATAATTTATAAATAAAAACTAAATTAAATATTTCAGTTTAAATATTAATAAACCAAAACTAAATTAAATTAAAATTAACAATTTAGTTTTAAATTGATCGAAAACTTTAATATTATTAAATTTCTATAATTTTTTATATAATATTACAAAAATTTTGTAATTTTTATAAAATATTTGTTTTAAAAATTTTTAAAAATTTATTGTTTTAAAAAATTTTTAAAAATTTTTAGTTTTTTTTTATTATATAATATAAAATAATCATATGGAAAAAGAAGGTCCGTAACGAAACACTTGATGCAACAGTAACATCTCAAACCAATAATATAGATAACAATAGTGCATTCAACAGTACTACACAAGGTGTAACAAACATTATAACTAAAAACAATCATAATTATAGTAGAAGCAAAATTTCTTTTTTATTTTCATTATCGCGGTTTTCAAATTAGTGCGATCATGTAAAAAAATCAGTTAATATAATTTATTTGTATTCGAATACCAATAAACAAATATCACATGATTAATGATCATTTTAACCAATAAAAATTTGTAATGTGACGAAACAACTGATCTCATGTGATCAATGATCATTTTTTAACCAATAAAAATTTGTCACGTAATTCGCAAATCACGTGACTTCCGCTCGACAAAAATCAANTATTATTTCTTTATTAAACCCAATAACTTGATATAAAATAATACAATATCGAATCATATCTATTAAACAGTTATCTCTTCTTGCCAAAAATATATTTATTATAATTATTATAATAAAATAAAATCAATAAAATCATATATGTAATAAAATAACTTGATTTCAAAGATTTATTTATTAAAAATATAACAAATATTATGTTAAAAATAAAAAAATATATATATATTTGTAAATATAAAGGTTATAGAAAGCCTTTTTAATCAAATAAGTAAATGTATTCGCAAGGTAATCAATAGTAATCGTTTTTAGTCATTTTGTAATCGGTTTTAGTCATTTTGTAATCGGTTTTTAGTCATTTTATAATCGGTATAAAGACTATATACAAAGGCATTAAAAAAAAAATCAAAATGCAATAAATAGATGTGCAGATGACTCATCTATCATTAATATTTGTTTAATCTGTAAATCATATGTAATACAAATACTTTTATATATATCATATGGTTTTGTATTCGGTATTCGATTTTTATAAAAATCGATTTACATCACATGATCGCACTAATTTGAAAACTGCAATAAATAGATTTATATATAATCATGTTATCAAAGATAACTGTAATTGGACTTGGTTGTATAAAATAGGTTGTTCGGCAGGGCCTTAACATGCTGAGAGCAATTGTTATTGTCAGGCAGTAGGTTGCAGGCATGTCCCTTCGGATTAGTCTAAGTCTCATCTTTAACTAATAGTCATTAGAATAAGTCATGTATCTTATGTATAAGAAACTTTCTGTTTTTCTAATTAATAAAATTTGAGGCGAGACCTCGCTAAAACAAAAAAAAAATAATAATAATATAAAATAATCATGTTTATTTATTTTATTTCAAACTTTTTTAAAAATTTTATTTTCTAAATAAGTATTACTAATTAAAAATTTACAAATATTATATATATTGTGACACTTTAAATTAATATTTATTAGTATTCATTATTATTTATCTATATTTATTCTTATATGTATTATTCTTAAGTTTATAAATAGAGTAGATCAATAGTACAGACTACATTTGAAGGATTATCATTATGAATTTACCTAGGTATATACCCAGGTACGATACCTAGGGAGATACTCAGGTAAATACTTGTAAAGATAAAGGAAATTGTATTATTTAGAAAGGAACCAATCTAAAGAAAGGAATGGTAAAATTATCTGTGACGCGGGAAGTATCTGAGAAGATATAAATACAGGTTCTTTTAGATTGAGTTTAACAGACAAGTTCTTAGTTCAGAGTTCAGTTAGATAATTTTTTTTTAGTTTTTATAAGTCTTTTAATTCCTTCAATTTTTAATCTTTTAAATTTTTATTCTATTTTATTTCTTAAATTCTTTATATTATTTATCTTTATTTATTATCTTTACATATATATTATCCTGCATTATTATTTAATAAAGTTATCATTTTATTGAAACCTTTGTATATTTTATCACTGTTTAAACCTTTTACATATACGCTTTGCACAAGTAATACAAACTAACTTGATGTGTAAAAGATCCCGTCACAATAAAGAACTCACTTACCTTTGGGGGAAGGAGGGTTTTCCCAGCTAAGGTATTAGCATCGGCTAGCCAGCACAAGCTCATCTTCTACTATAGTGATCTTTTTTAGTTATTGTATAGCTTTTTGAGCTTTTTCGCCTTTTAATATGTTTAGAATTCTATTTTGCTTTCTTGCCTAGCTGGAGTTTTCAGAATCTTAATTTTAATGACGTTTGTCTTATGATTTAGGCCACATTTTTGTTAGATAAAAAATATATTGTATAGCTATCTGGCCTTTAATCATTTTTTTAACGTCTAGAAATCTATATTGTTTTCTTGCCCAGTTTAAGTTTCCGAAATCTTAATTTTGATAATGATAAATTTATGTTTTAGCCCCACCTGGAAGGTATAATGCGGAACGCAGTGGAGCATCTAGGCCCACCTGGAAGGTTTTGATGCGAAGCATAGCGGAGCATTAGTTATCATTATAGATTTCTTATCCAGTTTAAGTTTGAAAAAAGAAAAATAGTAATCTGCCTGTTAACAGTTACTAATTAACTACACTTATCTGGACACGAAAGGCAAAGCCTCATTGTTTTACAATACTTGAGAGTGAACAGGGATGAGAACGAATTTTATTGTAGTGTTTTAATGTATAATAGCTACTGAAAAAATAACCAAGTTTAGATAATTAATTATCTATTCTCTGCTTCTAAATAAAATTATTTGTGATCCACGATGAATGGTTAGGAATAATCATGCCAGTCTCTCTGAAATAATTATTGAATGCAGAAATAAAACTGATATTATTATCTCGTATCATTCAACTTATAACTGGGAAAGGTACATTCTCTGCTTCAGAATCGCTAAATTCAGACTCTATCCTAGAATCGCTAGATTCAGATTCTGTTTCAGAATATTCTGAATCATAATATTCACTTAGATCAATCAGGCTATTCTCCATATTTTTATCAGAAAAACGAGTTAAAATTATATCTCTATCTCTATCTATTCCGATTAATTTGGGGAATAACATTTCATAAAATATATGTAATAAACGAGGTAATATTTCTATACTATCTTCTTTCCAATAACATTTCCCCTTTTTCTCCCAAAGGGCATTTCTGCATATTTGATAACCATAGTAATTAATGTCAACTCCTCACCCTGTTAACCATGAACTTCCTAAAACTAAATTATATTCGGATTTGTCAATAATTATGAAATTAGTAAATGTTTCGTTTAAATATCGAGGTAAGGATTTTAATTTTCCTGATTCAAAAATATTTGACAAAGTGACAGAAACTTTTTCTCTATCAATCCAACCCTTCCTTATTACTTTCTTGCCAACATTTGTTGCACCAATGCCAAGGTCTTTTACTGCAGAATATTTTGATCCATACATTCTAGTAATATATAAATCCATTTTTTTGGCAAGTTTTTTGCTAATACTACTATACCGAGATTTAGGATCAATAAGTGCTTTAACAGTTGTTTTACTAACAATGAATGTACAGTCCACTATTAATCTTTTACAAATTTCTCGAATAACCTCATCTTTCTATATATCATCTAAACTACAACAATTTTTAAGATCTTGGATCGGGAGATTCTTTGTAATAGATGGTATCAATTCAGGCGAAAGAAGATCAAGCAAATTTGTATACATTATTTTAAGTGTCTCGGTTTGAACCAGCTTCCAGCTGACACTAGCTTTGCTATATAGCCAATCAAAAATCAATATAATAATTATTTATTTACCTATTCTCACTTACTTTTATCTCTGGAGTTATATATGACGATGAAGTTAACCAAAAAAAAATATATGGTAGATGGGTAGGTCGACTCGTTTTATACGTGTTGCCCAAATCCCAAATAATTTGGGATTTGGGATGCCAAAATGCACAAATTACTAGTATTTGGGATTTGGGATTTCAGCAAAAAATACTAATTATAATTTGGGATTTGGGATTTGGGATTTCGGCATTTGGATTTTAAATTTGGGCGGCAGGTATAACTCACTTTCCCTACATTTGATAAATAAAAAATCTCGGAATAAAATTAATAGAATTAGCACATCGTTTATTGGATCATAATCTTCTTGTTCAGAAAAAAATTGATAAGATAAAATTATCAACAGAGCTGGCATGGCCAAAAGCACTTAATGTATCAATTAATAGAATTGCCGAGGTAGTTACAAATTCCATCAAATTTCGCATATAATTCCTCAATATCTCAATCATCATANAGATTTAGGATCAATAAGTGCTTTAACAGTTGTTTTACTAACAATGAATGTACAGTCCACTATTAATCTTTTACAAATTTCTCGAATAACCTCATCTTTCTATATATCATCTAAACTACAACAATTTTTAAGATCTTGGATCGGGAGATTCTTTGTAATAGATGGTATCAATTCAGGCGAAAGAAGATCAAGCAAATTTGTATACATTATTTTAAGTGTCTCGGTTTGAACCAGCTTCCAGCTGACACTAGCTTTGCTATATAGCCAATCAAAAATCAATATAATAATTATTTATTTACCTATTCTCACTTACTTTTATCTCTGGAGTTATATATGACGATGAAGTTAACCAAAAAAAAATATATGGTAGATGGGTAGGTCGACTCGTTTTATACGTGTTGCCCAAATCCCAAATAATTTGGGATTTGGGATGCCAAAATGCACAAATTACTAGTATTTGGGATTTGGGATTTCAGCAAAAAATACTAATTATAATTTGGGATTTGGGATTTGGGATTTCGGCATTTGGATTTTAAATTTGGGCGGCAGGTATAACTCACTTTCCCTACATTTGATAAATAAAAAATCTCGGAATAAAATTAATAGAATTAGCACATCGTTTATTGGATCATAATCTTCTTGTTCAGAAAAAAATTGATAAGATAAAATTATCAACAGAGCTGGCATGGCCAAAAGCACTTAATGTATCAATTAATAGAATTGCCGAGGTAGTTACAAATTCCATCAAATTTCGCATATAATTCCTCAATATCTCAATCATCATAAACATTTTTCCAAGGAATTAAATTATCTATAATTTGTTGTATGTTATATTTAACGATTTCCTTTTCTTGCCTATAAAGCATTCCATTGGTAAGCATACACCTTTCAATCTCTACTTGTTCTTTAGTGGTTTCAAGTAACTTTGTGTAATATTTAAGCTCTATACCACCGTCGAAATATCCTTGAAATTTCTCATCTTTTTCGAGCTCTAATTTATGACCTTTTAACACTTGTATCTCCCATCTTTTTTGGAATTCATGTTGAATTTCTTTATACCAAGTTTGATTAATCCAACAAACTATACCTGGATTCTCTAATGAAAGTTTTTGGACTATTTCAGCGATGATATCTGGAAGTATAAGTGGGTTATATGTATGCATGTTATATTCTTTGATAAATTCAACGTATTTTTTCTTATAGCATTGAGTCAATATATTGAATATTTATTACTCTTGAAAAAAAATCTTAATAATTGATCTAGTTTCACGAAGTCTGGCTCACTTGGTGAAATAACTAGGTTTATTTGATTACTGGTATTGTGGTTTAAGCTTGAGCATTATTGCTCTTTTTTCTGCTATTTCTAACGTCGATGTCATTCATTACAACGAAGGCAAGTAATTCTTACATTTTGGCGATAATGTCCTTCAGCATCATCAAGCCGATCAACTGAAAATGACTGTGGATGACGTTTGGGATAGCCTTGGAATAGAAGTGGAACACGACATACTTTACAACATTTATCTTGCCGAGTTGCAATTTCTATAACATCCTTTACTGTGAGTGAAGGAATAGCATTTTCCTCATCGTTTTTTGCTAGAAAGAGGGGTTTCTCACATACTGTAGAATCTTTCATTAAATCCGATTTATTGTCTACCTCCCAGTCCTCGACTATCATAAGTGGCTTTGGAAAATGTCAGTTCTTTTTGCGGTCATCTAACTTGTAACGTCTTAATTTCGCTTCAATGATTTGTGGACAAGGAGTTGCTTGAAGCTCAGTCGACTCAATATATTCGAGTATATCATTTGGCGGTGCAACGCAGATTAATTGATTCATATATCGTACACGACTGTAAGCTGTATATATAGCGTTATTAATCCAACCTCTCAAACTATAGTCTACAATAAAGCAACGTTCTGGAGCCTCAATTGTTTGTCCTTGAATTCGATGAACTGTTCCCCAGCCAGCATATTTCCATTCAGCAGGAAGTCCGCGCAATACGATTTCAAGTGGCACGTTTACTATAGTACCAACATATGCTTCTATAATTTCAATGCTACCCAGAATTTGTACAGGCTTTCCTTGAATACGATACTTATGTTTGATACTATCATCTGGATTGAAACGAATAACTGAAGGCTCATTGGGAAAGTGCGATGCATGTGCTTATAATAATGCACTTTCAACTCGCATACCCATATCATTTGTAAAACAAATCCAAATGTCATTTAGAGTCCACTGGGCGAGAGCATTTTCCCATGTTGTTTTAGGCATAACCTTACGAAATTCTAGTAATTGAACAAGATCATTTTTCATCCACATACGTAATTTTAATGCCTTGAGTTCGTCGTCTTGTGCACGATAGTCTTCCATACACCAGATTACTTCGTCAGCCCATTCTGTAAGAAATTTATGCGGGCCTTCTTTGTCACCCCATGGTATAAGTTGGCCAGGGTCACCACACATAATTATTTGACAACCTCGGCTTTCGGCATAAGATAACAATCTCTGTAATACTTTTTTAGGTATCATGCATGCTTCATCGAAGATTAGTATTTCGGCAAGCGTCTTTTTTTCGAGACATGCAGGATCCCATTCATCGATCGCAGTTGCTCCCAAGTGGAAATATTTATGATACGTCATAGCGATTAATCTTGGATTTTGTTTTCTATGATACTCAGCAAGCAAGTTCGCTGGAGTAAGAACTACAATTTTTCGATTGGGGAATGCACAGATAGCTTGTGTTGTTTTTCCACTACCTCCCTGACCAACTAAGTAGAGTTTTCGCAATGTAATTAGTTTTGGATCAGTAGAAAGAGGTGGTGCTTCACTTGGTGGAAAATCTAACAAACTTTTATGATTAATAGTTCAGGACGATGCTTCTTTACGATAGATATATCCTGGCTTTTTCTTGCGCCACTGATCATATTTGATTTCTGAAGTATCTAAAACAATTACAGACTCATATTGCTTTTTTATTTTATTTATCTCTGCATTATATTTTTTATGAACTTCCTCTAATTCTATATCATTTTTTGCATTAATATAAAGGCTTTCATCAAAATCGATCCTGAGTTTACTCTCATCTAAAATAGTTTCAGGAATTGCTGTTGTGTAAATTGCATCAGTACATACTCGCAATACATTTTCAATTGGGAAGCGTTTCAGCAGTTAGAGTACAGCGATATGAGTATAGGCAAGGATAAAAAAGCGGATATGCAACCATTGAGCATGTTTTTTATCCCCCTCATACTTTATTAAAGTTCCATGCTCATTACTGGTTCAGTTTGATCGACAATTTTTTCTTACTAACCATTGATGAATCATATCTACCTCATTTTTGTCTCGAATTAAAACAGATGTAACTTGTGCATTACAAGCACATGATCTCACGAAACGAACTGCTAAATCCCGATCAGATGGAAATTCAATGCGAGATTTTTTGTCAACACTATATATGATTTCTCTTGGAGTTGCACTTATGAGCCATCTAGCACTAAGCAGGTAATCTATAAGAGGTGTCAGAATTCAGCCTTCCTTCTCTGTGAAATGTTGTCCAATAAGTCCTGCTGTGAACGGATGGAGATTTTTGGCAAATTCCCATGCCACTAGCTGAACAACGCCAGTCAAACAATGGACAGCTTCAATATTTTCAACACAGGCACGTCGCTGTGTTCGTTCTGGAAATCCATATCGTCGAACCCAGGGTAAAGCTTCAGATGCACTTCGTTCTGAGTCTTCACAACCAAGATATGCTCCACGAAGATCAATATGGATGTGTTTTGGAGCTGGATCTATTGGAGCATTCCATACCATTGATTCTACTTGAGATTGTCGCCAAATTTCAACAGCATTTCTGGGTGTTGGCTCGATACCTTCTCTTTTTCACCAGCAATGAAATCGGTAAGATTGAGCACCTCCCAAGAATTTTTCAAGCTCATTATATTCTGCTTTAAGCTCTTATGAAGGAATTGGTGCTGAAGAATGATAATATCCTCCTTCCATCCATCCACGAATATCTACCGATCCCATTTTAAAAGTTCTTCAAGTATGAATTGTGATTTTTCATATTCGAAAGCCTTAATTAATTTTTCCCATTCATGAGAGCTACGATAGAGAATGTTTTCATGTGTTAAAATTTCTTTACCTATAATCCATACCCTTGTAGCTTTCGGAAGTTCTCTGGCAACAAATGATATAAGTGCTTCTGCAATTTTTTTATCGTCGATGTTAACCTTTCCTTCTTTAGTTTTGGTATATGTGGAAGCAAGTGCTCTTTCACATTCTAAATCCATACCACAAATCGAAGATATTTTTGGCATTTCGGGTATACCTCCTGTCCAAGTATGGTTGTTATGACAAAATATAGTTAATGTATTACGTTTTTTATATTTACCGCTATTCCACATTTCATTGCCTAAGATATCTTTAACGATAATTTTCATTCCTAAACCCCTATCCTTTTCATCCTTTTCGAGAATATGTAAGTTCTTCAAATTACAACCTGGTTTCAAAACTTTTTCGTTAAAATTCTACAAGGGCTCTTTCACGAGCTGACGTTAGCCCTTTAGCCCGCTTTGTTCTTTCTTGCTTAATTTGTCGTTATAATTCTGTAACAATACAGTTTATATCACCATTATGAAATGGACCCGGTGGACCTTGTGGTATTGGAACTGGCCGAAGTTCATAACAAATATGTGATACATATTCACGAGTCTTTTCCCATAAATATTCATCAATTCCCATAAGCTGTCCTGATGTAATTTCTTCTCCAGTAAGACTGCCAGCCTTCTTTTTCTTACCAAAATGCCAGCCATTATCTGCAATTCCTTCTTCCACTATTCCATTGTCCATCCAGATTTTAGTAAAAAGCGTGTATTCTGTAACATAATGAAGAAGAATCTTAATTTCTGATGCCATTTTGAAATTTACACGAACTGGCAATTGAGTATATCAACATACTATTCCATCTTCATTAATTTTTGGACCAAATAAGCTTTGACGTGAACATGCCATAAATTGGTAACGCAATCTATATGGTCGTCCTTCCCATTTCTCTTTTGCCCCGTCCTCAATATTTTGTTGTGACGCAAGAGGACTTCCTCGCCATTCAATCTGATCTAATCGTAAAAGTCTATTAATATTTATCTTTCCTTCACAATATGCTATCATATATGGTGACCATCCATGAGGCTCCATACCCATCCGGAATTATATAGAGGCGTTCTAGGACGCAATATATACGAAACATCTGGAGAACGCACTAGAACGGTGCGTTCTAGTACGCTATATATACGAAACGTTCGGAGAACGCACTAGAACGGTACGCTCTAGTACGCTATATATACGAAACGTTCGGAGAACGCACTAGAACGGTACGCTCTAGTACGCTATATATACGAAACGTTCGGAGAACGCACTAGAAC